>OY390728.1:1107119-1284404 GCA_959613375.1 Heteropelma amictum | reverse complement strand
AAATGGTGTGAAACAAAACAACAACAAAACAATTCTTCAAGCTTTAAAACTTTGACATCGGAAAAGGTTAAAATACTGCGACATTCAGCACTGACGCTTTGATTTTTCGGTGTTTTGCCTACTTCGCCACTTGACGAATGTGATATATATATTATTTTGCAATTTATTTTAGCGTGTTTTACGAATGAACAACTCGCCCCATAAAAAAAAAAAAAAAAAAATATTGAGCGTGGGAATCGATCCCACGCCCATGTGGTCCCGAATCCGACGCGCTACCACGGGACCATCCCATTGCTTGTAGAGTTAGTGCATCTTCTGGTACTTGTGATTCGCGGCCGGATAGATGATGATGACTTGTTTTCGGGGATAATGTTTTATTGCTTGATAAAAGTTTGTATAAATAGAGAAAGTATGGAAATATGATGAAGTATAATATAATAATACATCTAAACTTTAGATGTATTATTATCGTATCAATCGTAAGCGAAGTATAATATAATACATCTAAATGTTAGATGTATTATTATCGTATCAATCGTAAGCGAAGTATAATATAATACATCTAAATTTTAGATGTATTATTATCGTATCAATCGTAAGCGAAGTATAATATAATAATACATCTAAATTTTAGATGTATTATCATACGATTACAAAATTGTTGTTCTATCAATGAGCGTGTGTCACGAATGAACAATTCGCCAAAAAAATAAAAAATAAAAAAAAGTACTTAGAGCGGGGATCGATCCCGCGCCCCTTCGGACCGTAGTCAGGCACGCTACCGACTGGACCATCTGATCGCGTGAGGAATAGGTGCACATTTTCGTACTTGTGATTCGCGGCCGGATAGATGATTGGCTTGTATTCGTTTGCTCTTTTGTTGCTTTATCCCTCGATAAAAGTATGAGAATTAATATAATATTAGTCTGCACGCGTGCAGACCGTGAGCGATTAGCCCAATAAATACGTTATCGTCCTGGAATTTCCCAACTCTCGCAAATATTTGACATATTTGATTAAAAAAAAAAAAGGTATTATCGGAGAACGCTTCGTACAATAATTATGTGTTCATTCAATAATGGTGTGTTCATTCATAAAAAGTATTATATTATTGGATCGAACGAAATATAACTTAATTTCTCAACTTTTATAACTAGTATTATTTGTTTTAAGTTTATTGTTTTAATTATCTCATCTCTTTTCCTTATTCCTCTTCTGTTTTGTTTTGTCGCAAAATTCGAATGTAATTGACGTTGTAATTGGTCGTAATGCAAATAAATCACTACCATTTGTTCTAAGTTTTATCGGCTTCGAGTTGCGTTCAAACGATTTCAAATCACCGCGTTTACCAGCGTTTTCGGTGATATCTCCGCGTTAGTGGCGCCGCCACGCGGTACGCGATGTCGGTCATCGCCGTCATCGCTTTTTACGACCAATTCTCCAACGTTGCGTTCGGGCTCCTTTACTCTATTCTCCATGGTAGTCTCCATGCACGGTGCTCTGGTCTGACAATACTGTCATGGAGGACGAAAGTCGCCTCGGTTTTTCTATGATTGAATACTAATTAACGAAAAAATTGCCACAAAAAAACAACCAGAGCACCATTCTTCTCGGGGAAGAAAATAAACTTTTTATTGTTATTCATTCAATAAAAGCATATTGTGCGAGAAATCCGTCAAGAAAGTTTTTTAGTTCGTGGATTTGCCACTTGGCGCTTCGTATGCTATCGCTTGAAGCCCGTTAATCATAAGTTTCGTCAAAATGCAAAATGAGGTCCCATCGAAAATACCCGAAAATACCCAAAAATGCGCGAAAATTGTCGCCCCCCCCCCCCCCCCCCCAGTGCAGCATCACCGGTGGACCCCTGGACCCGTCTTGATCACAGCCCGGAGCGAGTCATTATCCCGTCATTGCCACCCCGGGGGTGCATCATTATTTCACGCGGAGGAGGACGCTCGCCTCTCCGCAGTTTTATCACCAACACCACCATCGTTACACGGGGGAGAAAACCCACTCCCCGTGGAAAACCTGAATATAGAATGACCGAGCCGCCACCACCATCTCTGGCCAGCCTCGTCCCGATATCTGTTACGTACCGAGAGAGGGATCGAGTACGAGTCTCGTGACCACCGGATTTAAATATCTTTCGCCGGAGAGTCTTTGTTGGTTGGTCCGCGACTCGCGAAATACAATTTTATTATGAATGTGGGTTTTTACGCCCGATACTCTTCGGAGATGTTTCGGAGTTTCTGGATCGGAGAAATCTTGGAGTGATTTCCCGAATAAAGTATTTGTCGATTTAACAAATTAACAGAGTTTTTATTTAATATTTTTATCACTATTGTATTACAAGTCTGGTACAGTTGTTATTTCTCGATAATAATTCGGATTATCGCGGATTGTGAGAACACAGTCCCGTCAATCAAGTTTTAATAATTCGGTCGGAGTCCGGATAATTTCTAAGTTGATTTTGTTCGAATTTTAACGGACGTTACGACGACGTGAACAGAGTTAAACTTATTATCCAAGAGAGCTGCCTTTGTGATTTGTGCGGAGTTTATATAATACTTTCTGAAAAGACGGTGGGAGTTGGTAAACGCCTCCCATATGTTATAGTTTGATAAAAGATATTTTCTTCTCGTTAGACATTGGTTAATTTTTAAATGTGGGAGGGATTACTCCCCTTGCTTTTGGGTATTATAAGAAAGAGATGCAGCATCAAGATTATTTGGCTGCGTCTTGTGCATAAGAGGATAACGCTTAGACGCGACAGAGTTTAGGCATGAGCGTCTCGGTTCCCGAAAAGTTGTTAAGATTTGAACATTGATGTGATAGGCGACGCGTTGCTGCGTCGAAGTTTGGGCGACTTCCTATCTTTTGCTTGCTTTGGATAAGAAATACCGTGGTTTTAATATAGAGGCGGTATGCAAGATTACATTCCAAAGATTTACTAGAAAAAGATGGAAGAAGAAAATATCTGTGTGGGAAAATTCCTATCGGGTCTTTCCCTTACGCTGTTTTTATCTTTCACCGTTTTTCCATAGGACGTCTAGTATAAATATTAGAAGAGGTTTGTTACAAAGTCCGTGGAGTCTCCTATATGCGGTGGTTTATAATTTGTTGAAAAGATAGTGGAGGTAGAAAAAGGAAAGGTGCGTATGCATCTGGTTTTCGAAAGAGGGGTGATTTATGGTTATCATAAATTTGGGTGTGCTTAGGGACTACGTGTTCTACGTCTCGTCGAAAGAAGATACTGATGAGTGTGTGTCCTGCATATACCTACTGCCGGTATTGCGTGTTTTATATATATTTTTTTAATGGGGGCTAAAAAAACTTCGAGCGTGAGAGCTGGGACGTAACATATCGACCGAAAATGCATCGACCCCCGGGGTAGGAATATCTACCGACACCTCGTCTCCGCGGCAAGAATAACGAGGATCTACGATCGATAAACCATCACCGTGCTGCCATCCCTCTCCCATCCCAAGTATCCATTACTCGAAATTTCTCCCAGTTGGATACACAGATTGCATTTGTGCATTTAGAAATTAGGGCGGAGTTAAAATGCAAGGGAGGCTTAATAGTTATCCTTGGTTTCGGAGTTTCTTATCTCTATAGAGTGGCGCGACGGCGACGGTTAGGCGCGACAGAGTTTAAGGGTCGTCGTCGTGTTTTTTGGAAAGTTATTTGATATTTGATATTTTTCTATGTATGGATGAAGGCGACATTTGGTCGCGACAAGGTTCATCTTATTTTTCAGAAAGTCTGTTTAAAAAAAATTCTTTGTACATGGATGATGGCGACGTTCGGTCGCGACGAGGTTCAAGGGTCGTCATCCTGTTTTTCGAAAAGATTGTTTGAGTTTTTTTTATACATGGGTGGTGGCGACGCTTGGTCGCGACGGTCAAGAGTCGTCATCCTGTTTTAGGGGACTTCGGCTTTTATTTTCTTGAATTTAAGTTTGAGAAAATTCCGTATTTTGAAACGCATGTGGTTTGAAGTATTTCAGTGTCTTTTAGATAGAGAAAAAGAATAAATGAAGTGTATATAAAAAAAAGGTTTGTGCGTGGGAAAGATCCTGCAGGGACTTTCTCGTCGCTCTTTTGAGTTCCACATGTGGGAGGAATTTTCAGGGAGAACGCTGGATGCGATTGCTGCTGAGTTTTAAGACAAATTATTTATGCCGAATTTAGGGAAACTCTATCATAAAAAAAAAGGAGTGCGGCGACGTCGAGTGAGGTCTCTCTGTAAATGTAGACAGTATATGCTGGGTAGGCTTTTCCCGGAAGGGGAGTATTTACGACTACCATAAATCTAGAGGTACTTGTATATTACAAGCTATGCGCTTCGACGAAGGAAGATACCGGTATGTGCGTGGTCTGCAAGTACCTACTGTCGGCATTGCATAATTTTTGAAAGGGGGCGAAAAAAACGTTCGAGCATGAGGCTGGGACGTAACAATATAATATAAAATAATTCTTATCTTTTATAAATCCAGCTCGCAGGTCTAGATATGTGTTTTAAAAGCGTATGTCGTCTCGAATCTTGCCGTGCTATCTTTCGTTTGGTGATGCCGGAGAATTGTTTAAAGCTACGAGGGGCAGTCCAAAAGTTCGTGGAATGAAAGGGTTTTAAATAAAATGAAACAACAAATCTATTTTTCCTTTTCAATATAATCACCCTGAAGCTGAATACATTTATTAGATCTATGAATTAATTTTTCTAAACCATCGTAAAACTATTTTTTATCTTTTGCCTCAAAATGAGCCAAAATTGCCTCCTTTACCTCATTGTCGTCGGAAAATTTCCTTCCTCTTAAGTCTTTTTTTAAATTGGGGAACAAATAAAAATCACTTGGGGCCAGATCTGGACTGTAGGGTGGGTGGACTAGTGATTCGAAGCCATGCGTGAGCAGAGCAGCCATTGCAACTCTGCTCTTGTGAACCGGCGCGTTGTCTTGCAAGAGCAACACACCTTTGGTCAATTTTCCTCGACGTTTTTCCTTAATGGCCTCCTTTAATTTTTCTAGTATCGTTGCGTAATATTCTCCGGTTATGGTCCTTTCCTTTTCCTTGTAATCAACCAGTATTATCCCCTCACAATTCCAAAAAACAGTAGCCATCAACTTTCCAGCCGACGCCGACACTTCCCTCCGTTCCACGAACTTTTGGATCTTGGTGTGTTGACGCGATGTCCGATCGGGGAAAAGTGATCGTTCGACAAACTATGAATCGGTCTAACGCGCGGGAATCCCCCCACTCCCCCACTCCCTTTCTTCACCACTTCTCCATATCATTACACATTTTCTGCATTCTTGCATTTCCTACTATACTTTCAACTTTAAATACTATTTGGGTCACCGCCCTTTTAAAAAAATCAAGGAATTGTCATTCACAATTTGATCGAATGTAAATAAAAATGGGAATTTTCTCCGACAAATTCATTTTCTGCGTTTTTATCACTTCTCCGAAATTCTCCCAAGGCGTTTTAGAAGACTAGAAAATAACGGGAAATTCTCGTAAATAAAATGAGAAAATCGGAATAATGCGGGAAGAAGAGGAATATTGGGGAAAATCGGCATATTTTAAGGTTAATATTACTTATTTTCCCCGATTTTCTCCGAATTGGGGGAAAACGGAGAAAATATGAAAAATTCGGAAAAAAATGTTACTAGCGTAATTACGGAAGAAAAATTTCAGGCCACGACACTTATACCACAACAGTGTATTTCATAAAACATGAACTCTCAAATCCTCTCTAATGATTCTGCATCGTTTATGCTACATTTTAAGCACTTTTGTGAATATTTTATATTCTCTGTGCTTGCGAATGAACGAAGGGACACATGCGTGAGACGGCCCTGGTTGGTTACGTTTTTGAGAAAATTCTTATATTCTGTGACGTCGGTCTGACGAGTTCACAATGAAATGTGACGTCAAGACGCACTTAAGGTTAAGAAACCTTGAAAAAAAGGGTCGTTCCCTTTTTGCCCTAGCCTCTCGGCCAATAGACTGGATGGGAGTCTTTAATTGAGGAGTGCAAATAAATGTGGAAACGTCGTGTTGGATTTTATCTGATTCAAAGAGTCTGTATTTTAGAAAACAAATTAAAGATATACAAATAAAACAAATAATGGACTTACAGGTTGATAACGATGAAAACGGCAGAACGAAATCGGTCAGTCGAAAGGGTGAAAATCTTCGTTGACCTCACAGTTCCTCGAAATAACTTCAATAATTCTTAATTCTTCTTTGACTTAATACGTTTCGGTTTCAACTTTAAACTTTGAATATTTTTTCTATTAACTTCAATTTTTCTATTACTTGAATCTTTTCTTATTTCTTTGAGTTTATTTAATTTTCGGTCTCTTCTTTATTATTTGGACTCGGTACTTTTCTTTTGACTCTGACTCTTCTGCACTTAACTGACTTCTCTTACTCTGCTTGATTTTCCTTCTGCGCGTCTTTTTATCATTTCGGTTTATAGGCGTTCCGAAATTTTAAGTCGTAGAAAGGTTCAACCAATGATCGTCCATTTTCATCTTGATTTTCCCTTTTCTTAAACTAAAGGGCCTAATGCTTCGGGAGCGCACACTCCCCTCCACATAGGTTATCCTATCTTTGTCGCGTAGGTGGGTTTCGCCCCTCCCTGACGGCCAAAGATGTTGCTTTGGGAAGGCCCATCTTCCCTCCACAACTTACGTCTTATGCGTATTATCGAATACAATATTTTATTTATAATGGTATTCAATGTTTGTTAAATCGCATATTGTTATTTTAAACATATTAGCATTTGCTTTGTGATTTACGTCATGTCTCTTAATGACAAACTTATTTAATAGCGTCACATATATTTTCTTTTCATGTCGTCCGTTTCGATTGTTATAATTATTCCAAATGAATTATGTATTATTTTCTTTGTTATTTTGTTTCCTCATTATTACTTATCAGTTATTAATTTATTTACTTTAACATTGAAATTTCATTTGTCTGTTTAAGTTGTTTACTGTTAAAAGAAAAATATTTCGATGTTGAGAATATTTGAAAAGTGTTTCGTTTGAAGAGCAGCTGCATAAAGTTTTATGATCGTGGAAATATTTGAGATTTGGTTTTCTTGGAATTTTGGTACTGAAAAATGTTCATGTTCCCTATCTACCCATGGCGTCTACGAGTCGCCAGATAAGTGGTCCTCGAAAGATTGCGGCATCTCATATTACTCCCTTTCGTCGGAATGCATTTTCTAATCTTCATGCGTTTCCGCTTTCGGTCCGTTGATATTTTTTGAACACGTGTGTTTTTTGAGAAAAACAGACTCGTGGGAAGTTTACATATAGAAAATGTTTATAAGAGTCTAGACGTTTTGTGTGCTCTTGTAACGATATCTAAAGAATTTCTCGAAGAGAGAAAAAAAAGAAATACGGAGTTTCGACGGACGTCACAATTCCATAAAATATAAATTTTTAAACGATGTTTCTGAATTAAAAAATCCTCTCAAACGATTCTCAAGCGATTACAATAAACAAGAATGTGATATGTCGTTTTTACAAATTTAAAAAAATCTGGGGACTAGCTTCACGCGAAAAATTAACTTGGTTTTTTTGGAAAAACTATTAACCCTCAAATAATTTTTCTTTCCTCTTAAACTCTCTGAAACGATTCTCAAACGATTGGTGTTTGGTGGTGTTCATGAGAATCAGTTTGGATTAGGTCGTGGGGCCGCCTTCACAGAGGTGCTGCCATGTACCAACTGCGTTGTACAGCTGGTACAGCTGCCAAGCTGCCCATGGCTCAACGGAACCTACGTGAAATTGGCACCTCGATTTTCAACTGCTCGCCCATGGAGACTAGAGGGAAGGAGTGTCATCTCCATGCAAGTGGGGCTAGGAAATCCGGCCGGAGACCTTGAAAAATTATAGTTCCAAGTTTCGCCCCTCACGTCGCTCTAGTCAAAATGTTCCGTATTATTAGCCAATCACGAGAAGATCCGACCAACATGGCGATTGAAATGTTTTGGCGGGCTGGCCTGTCACATGCAAGCAATTGCTCTTGGGTTGTGATCGCTCTCTGAGAAAAAAAAAAAAAAAAAAAAAAAAACCATGATTTAGTTTTTACAGATTTTTCCTTTGAGCTTAAAATTATATTTACAATAGAAATATTATCGCGGACGTCATAAGCTACCTCAGAGATAGCGTTAAATCATAGAAAACAACGGATAATATTTTCAAGATGAAGTTCGTTGTTGTCCATTTTTTTATATACAATAAATTGGGGAAAAAATCGGTAATAACTAAGTCATACACCTAATAATATGACACGTATTTAGCAAACTACAAATAATAAATAAGTTGAAGAGAGCCGAGGGGGAAATAAAGAACATGATAGGAAAAGAAAAAGATTGATTCGGTAAGAGAGAATGTGTAAGAGAAAATCGTAAGAGTGAATGGCATGAGAGAACGTGGAGAGAGAAATGTAAAACAGAGTATTATAATGGAGAAGAGTAAAAGATAGTTGTAAGAGAGGCGTGTAAAGGAGTTGTAACTGGAAGATTGGATATTCCAGACTGAACCCGGGAGGAAAATGAAGACCCATTGTATGAAATAATTAATAAGGTGAAGATGGTAATAATGTAATTATTTTTACACCGATTATTGAACTAACCAAATATTATAATTAACCTCAGGCACATAGAAATAAGGGAATGAGGAGTCAAAGGAACAGAGTTGAAATAAATTAAGAAAAATGGACAACCAGCTATAAGCATTGGAGTATATAAAAGCCGAAGACGGAGCTGAGAAAAACAGACATCTAAAAGTCGAACGACGCTATACTTTCCAAAAATAACTACCTAAATATAGTAAACTCACGTAAACAATACAAAAAAATAACCATGATCACAAATAATTGGTTTTTTATGAGATAAAAAATATTGGAAACAATTCAAATTACTTTATTCACTTTAAGAAATTAGTTATGTGGATGGTGTTATGTAAAATATCGATGTGTTCGGATATATGTATATAAAAAAAAACAATGCGTACGAAAAAAATATCACCTGGGATCGAACTCAGTACCTGCATAATAGTGAGTTAGCGCTCTACCAATTACCCCACGGAATCATATTATCAGATATTGTAATTTTTTAATATTTAAGTTGCAGCCGCGTTTGGGGTTTCACTAGGTTTGACGGCTTGTTCGGTTGGTTCGCGGCTTACAATGACCTCGGTTTTTACGTATAATGTACAAGAATGGCTTCTATTAATTAATATTATGTACGCGTCAAAAGACTAAAGCATAGAAAGGAAATATATGGGACATTGTCCCTTTAAGTCTACATTATATAAATGTATATATAACAATTTTAGATATAATAGTACAGGGCACATCTAAATAATATATGAACAAAATTATACAATATATGTAAATAATAAACGTATTCAGGATTATTATGAATAGCTGAAAGGCTGTTCGTAACGCGATATACCATCGCGCATACTATACGCGCATTGATATATACAGGGTGACATGTTAAGGGTGGCCACCCCCTTTTATTCCGCCCCCCGTAAAGATAATCGGACGGGTCGCGGGTGATTTTTGAAGGAAATTTTCTGAACTTTTCGATAAAAAATACGGCGTTCATCGGAAAATGATAGGTTTTGCAGCACAAAAATGGCCACGACGAAAATAATGTGAAAATATATTTTTTTCTGATAGGAATAAAGTAGACTTTATTCCGAATACGGGACACACGCGAACATTTTTTTTTGAGTATCGCATCATTAAGAAAAGTTATGTCAAAATTAGGTGTTATAATACCAATTTAAACTTATCTAAACGAAACGTTGGAATCGAATGAACAGGGTTGTAGTGTTTTGTCTCGAACTCGGTTTGTCTTTTGCGCTCAAGTTCACTCTCCCAATGTTAATTTTGTATCTGTCAGTGTGAAATGCCAAAAAGGTTATTTAAGAAATGTCAGGTGATTGAAAAATATGCCGTCAGCAAGCAGACGACGCAGCAAATCACTCTCGTACCGCTCGTTCAATTCCGTTGTTTCGTTCAGTCATATTCAAATTTATTCGATAACGCGCATTTTTGATATCACTTTTCTCAATGATGCAATACTCAAAAAAAAATTTTCGCGTATGGCCCGTATTCGGAATAAAGTCTACTTTATTCCTGTCAGAAAAAAATGTGTTTTCACATTATTTTC
This sequence comes from Heteropelma amictum, assembly GCA_959613375.1. Classification (NCBI taxonomy): domain Eukaryota; kingdom Metazoa; phylum Arthropoda; class Insecta; order Hymenoptera; family Ichneumonidae; genus Heteropelma; species Heteropelma amictum. The sequence continues at coordinate 1,274,198 of OY390728.1, read as the reverse complement.
GTAGTGGCCACTTTTGTGCTGCAAAACCTATTATTTTCCGATGAACGCCGTATTTTCTATCGGAAAGTTCAGAAAATTTCCTTCAAAAATCACCCGCGACCCATCCGATTATCTTTACGGGGGGCGAAATAAAAGGGGGTGGCCACCCTTAACATGTCACCCTGTATATATATATATAACATAACTGCTCAAGTCGACAACAGCGCACCTATTTTTCAGTTTTCTACGCCGGCTAAACATGCGGAGATGACACTCCTTCCCTCTATTCTCCATGTGCTCGCCGCATGCGGCGAGTCTCCGACAAAGATAGAGGGTAGTGGTATCTCTATCCTTTTTCAAGACACATCGTTGAGTTGACTGCACGAGAGACATAATTTCTGGTATCCTTATCTCTCTTCTACCAATAGGTACAATGTTCCTTTCTTTGTGTAAGTGCTGCGCGCGCAACTGACTTACCGTCGAACACAAAAGTTTATCGCCGCGTTATGTCAGCGTTACTGAAAGATGGCTACGTCGAGTGAATTTTGTTGAAACGCATTTTATATGCAGTGATTTTATTCTTATTCATCGAATTCATTAAGTTCGACTATGGTACAAGTCTGTGTCGTTCCCACGTGTAAGGCCCAATGGGCCCCAAACTCAAACTTATCGTTTTTCAGGTCGGTGATAATTTGTGAAATACAATCATTGACGAAAGATGAATCTTTTTTATGTTTCGCTTTCAATAAAACGAATAATTTTATTATATAGGATTAAAAAAGATGAGACCACACTTAAGGAATGGCAAAAGGTGATACCTGGTTTGAAAGATGTTAAAAAACATTATACAATCTGCAGCAAACATTTTGAACCCAAGTGCATTCGTGAATCGTCTGGTCGAAAATATTTAACAAAAAGTGCTGTTCCGACTATTTTTGAGAAAGAAGTAAGTACTTTAGTAGGCTTTACTGTATATGAATAGTATATTTTTCGTAATTAGCAATGTAGTTAAAAATTGTTGGAAAATTGAGAATCGCAACTTACAAAACATAGCCCAAACAACCTTCGGCTAATGAAACTATGATCTCATCTATGCTCGCATGGCTGTGTAAGCGATAAAAATGTCACGTTCACATGACAATCATACGAAAGCATAGGCGCAATGACAGTTCGATCACCCAAGAGTAGCCAGTTGTGCTGATCCCTCTAATCCACAACTTACATTTTTGGTGAACTATTTTTATGAAAGTTGATTTTTTTTTGCACAGAACGCTTCAACTCAGAATAAATTCAACACATCATCGATTTTAAGAGAAACGCTAATCAGCCCTACAGCAATACCACTGGTACGTTTTTTTTAAATATCTTACAACAGAACTCAATTCTATAATTCTTCGTATCGTCCTATGTTCTGATCAGAAATAGTATGTTTGTCCTGATGTAAAAAGAGAACAATAGTGTATACAACTTAATTCATCACAATTCCTTTTGTGACGTCCGTCGAAACTCCGTATTTCTTTTTTTTTCTCTCTTCGAGAAATTCTTTAGATATCGTTACAAGAGCACACAAAACGTCTAGACTCTTATAAACATTTTCTATATGTAAACTTCCCACGAGTCTGTTTTTCTCAAAAAAACACACATGTTGAAAAAATATCAACGGACCGAAAGCGGAAACGCATGAAGATTAGAAAATGCATTCCGACGAAAGGGAGTAATATGAGATGCCGCAACCTTTCGAGGACCACTTATCTGGCGACTCGTAGACGCCATGGGTAGATAGGGAACATGAACATTTCTAAGTACCAAAATTCCAAGAAAACCAAATCTCAAATATTTCCACGATCATAAAACTTTATGCAGCTGCTCTTCAAACGAAACACTTTTCAAATATTCTCAACATCGAAATATTTTTCTTTTAACAGTAAACAACTTAAACAGACAAATGAAATCTCAATGTTAAAGTAAATAAATTAATAATTGATAAATAATAATGAGGAAACAAAATAACAAAGAAAATAATAGATAATTAATTTGGAATAATTATAACAATCGAAACGGACGACATGAAAAGAAAATATATGTGACGCTATTAAATAAGTTTGTCATTAAGAGACATGACGTAAATCACAAAGCAAATGCTAATGTGTTTAAAATAACAATATGCGATTTAACAAACATTGAATAACATTATAAATAAAGTATTGTATTCGATAATACGCATAAGACGTAAGTTGTGGAGGGAAGATGGGCCTTCCCAAAGCAACATCTTTGGCCGTCAGGGAGGGGCGAAACCCACCTACGCGACAAAGATAGGATAACCTATGTGGAGGGGAGTGTGCGCTCCCGAAGCATTAGGCCCTTTAGTTTAAGAAAAGGGAAAATCAAGATGAAAATGGACCATCATTGGTTGAACCTTTCTACGACTTAAAATTTCGGAACGCCTATAAACCGAAATGATAAAAAGACGCGCAGAAGGAAAATCAAGGCAGAGTAAGAGAAGTCAGTTAAGAGCAGAAGAGCCAGAAGTAGCAGAAGGAGTTTTCAAACAGTGAATAGTAAAATCAGAAAGTTGCAGAATCAAAAGAAAAGTACCTAGTTCAAATAATAAAGAAGAGACCGAAAATTAATAAACTCAAAGAAATAAGAAAAGATTAAAGTAATAGAAAAATTGAAATTAATAGAGAAAATATTCAAAGTTTAAAGTTGAAACTGAAAAGTATTAAGTCAAAGAAGAATTAAGAATTATTGCAGTTATTTCGAGGAACTGTGAGGTCAACGAAGATTTTCACCCTTTCGACTGACCGATTTCGTTCTGCCGTCTTCATCGTTATCAAACTGTAAGTCCATTATTTGTTTTATTTGTATATCTTTAATTTGTTTTCTAAAATACAGGCTCTTTGAGTCAGATAAAATCCAACACGACGTTTCCACATTTATTTGCACTCCTCAATTAAAGACTCCCATCCAGTCTATTGGCCGAGAGGCTAGGGTAAAAAGGGAACGACCATTTTTTTCAAGGTTTCTTAACCTTGAGTGCGTCTTGACGTCACATTTCATTGTGAACTCGTCAGACCGACGTCACACTTTATATGCTTATTGAATGTACAGAAAGTACAGTCAAACAATGTCCAACGATCACCAAAGAGGAAATCCGATTGTCATGATGAATCATGTCATCCACAACTAGGGAATAAAGGTTCTCCGCCAAAGCAAATGTGTTCTGTTCATGTGCAGACATCGCTGCATGGATCATCATTAATCAGACGAGAAGCAAATTTACGAGCGAAAATAAAAACTCTTCAAAAACGTTTAAAGAGACAAGATGGACGAATTCAAAGTACAATTCAATTGGTTCAGTATTTGCGAGAAAAAGGTAAATGTACTGATAGTCTCGAGAATGCTTTACTCACTCGGTTTGAAGGTTTTGCCATTCATCTTTTCCTCAATGAATGTAAGAACAGCCAAGTGTCAAAGTACCACAAAACTTACACAGAGCCCATGAAGGATTTCGCTACAACTTAATGTTTTTACTCGCCCAGAGCTTACAATTTTGTAGCTCAAAAAATCAATTTACCTCACGAGAGTACTCTGCGAAGATGGATACAAAAATATGTTTGCGAGGTCGGGTTTCTCAGCAAAGTTTTTGAATATTTGAAAGAAGAGAATAAGAATTCGACTCACTTGAGATATGTAGCATGAATTTTCGATGAAATGGCAATTCGCAGTCAAGTTATCTGGGACAGGCAATCTGATAAGTACTGGGGTGGGATCGATTACGGCAAAATTCAAGAAAAGTTGGGAATCAAAATTGATTCGTCGACTCTAGCAACTCATTGCTTGGTGTTTCAAATCGTCTCATATTCAACCAAATTTAAGTGTCCGATTGCACATTTTTTTGTCAATAATCTTTCAGCTGATACTCAAAGCAAGTTATTGTTAGAAGCTATTAGAGGATTATATAAGATTGGTATCACGGTACTTTCTCTAACATGTGATGGAAGTAATACGAATCAACGAACATTGCAAATTTTGGGTTGTAACTTCTGCATGATAAACGACATAAAAGCTCATTTCAAGCATCCTGAGTGTGATAAAAATATTCATGTCATAATAGATCCATGCCATATCATAAAACTCGTAAGGAACACCTTTGCTGAATGCGAAATATCTTCTGGTGAAGGAAATATTCATTTCGACTATGTGGTTTCTTTGCACGAAGTACAAGAAGAAGAAGAGGAGGGAAAAAAATCGTAAGCCGTTCGTCTTGTGTGCATTGCAACGAAATTGTGTATAGCGAAAGTAACATTACCGATCATGATTATGCAATCGATGTGACCAAACCGACAGCATTCACAAGCTTCGTTAATAGAAAAAAATTGCTCTTCCCTTCCTCAACAGCCTACGAAATTATAAAAATATCCGAACGTGCCTTCCGAGCACAAATGAAACTAGGATTTTTTGGGATAACAAATTTGAAAAAAAGGATAGTTACAACGGCTGTTCAACACTTTTTGCCATTTATAAAAAAAGTATTCATTCCAGAACATCCGGTAGTAGACACATTATATGCTTTTGAAGAATTGCATGAAATTAAATTAATCAAATATTTGGCTGATAGCTATGTGACTCTACGAATCCACAATTATTCAAAAACCAAAACGTTACAACATTTATCAAACCGCTCAACATTACGACAAAAGCTTCATAACACAATTTTGTTCTACCATATTTGATTTGTGATTATTCATGCCATTTATGTTCCATGTATGATTTTTGTATGTACACTATAAATTTAATTTCTTACATTTTCATTCGTTATTCAATCATCACCCCATAATTGCTTATAGCATGGTAAGTTATTCATTCTTTAATCTGCATCGATAAAGCATGAGTTCTTAATATTGTTTAAATATTTACATATTGCGGAAATTAATCATTTATTCGTTTGCAGTTGTCTAATTGAATGGGCTTTCAAACGTCGATGGCCATGCTATTCCGATGGGCAAAGACCTGTGGTGTTGCAATCATGCTAACTGACGAAGAAATACACTGTACACAAAAAAAAAGACAGGTTGTTTTTGTAATATACGGATTTATTTTTACAGCCGATGTATTTGTATGTTGCTACATTTGAGGATGTACTCTTTTTTACACTTTTATTTTACGCACAATAAAAGAACTGCATATGTCAACTGCGCAAAAAAATATTCAATATTGTTCCATATAAGATAGAGATAAAGATATTATAATTATTTACCTTTTTGTATAAATATAAAGAAATAATTTATCAAAACTAGTTTCTTTGTTAACTCATACATGTCATAATTTTATTTGACCCACAGAAAAGTACTATGTAATTCCACCGGATTAATTGAGCATGGTCTATGAACCTTTGGTTTACTTCCTTTAATTTGAGTATAGGAAAAATTCTGTCAATCCGAATTAAGTTTACGTATCAATAATACGATAACGCGGGTCATCACTGAATACAAGATATTTGAAATATTTTTGAACCTAACTGTACACCGAGAAGTGGGAGCAGATTCAAGGACACGTGACGCTGGGGCCACGCCGTTAATATAGGGCGCACGTTCCAGTATTACTATATTTCAGTGTTTTCAACCAACTTCTCATGGAGACTATACTAAAGGAGTCCGAACTAGGGTCGAGGAAGTCTCCATGGTCGAGGATATGGAGACTTGCAGCTTCTAATCATACTCAACGTTTGTAATTCGTTTGTAAGTGACATCGATTGAAACGTTTGTGACATCAGCCGTTAGCCAGAAAATGGAAAATTACGTGACCATGAAGTTGGCCCCCCACTTTTTGTTAAACACAAAAGTTACAATTACGACGTTTTCGGACTCCGTTCTTTTTTTAAACGTTTGTAATTCGTTTTTGTAAGTGATTGTGACATCGATTAAAACGTTTGAGACATCAGCTGTTAGCCGGAAAATGGAAAGTTACGCAATCGTGAAATTAGCCCCCCACTTTTTGTTTCTGGACCTTTTTTTTAAAACGTTTGTAATTCGTTTGTAAGTGACATCAATTAAAACGTTCGTTACATTCCTTTTTGTCTGAAAAATAAAAAAAAACCCACGAAGTCGCCTTCTTCATATACACTTTCCTCCTAGATAGAGATTTGCAATTAGCTCGAGACTCGTCTGTAAATATTTATAATCTTCACGAAAACGTTTGTTATATCGCTCGTTCGGCGAATAATTTATTTTTAAAAATACTAAAACTAGGTTTTGTTAATAATGTTTCCGTTGGATCCTTTCGTCCGCCAATTAAAGCTGTCTGTCCATGTAATGTAATCTCTATCGTTCAATTGCCTGAATTTTTGAGGATACGATTTTATTCTACGCGTTTTCTTTCTTCAATGTTAAAGAAATTTATCTTTGTCGATTTGTCCCTTTCACTCATTATTTTTTGAGATTCTTCAACCACCCAAAAAATGTATGCAAATTATTTTTGTTGAAACTAAATACATTCTACGAAATATTCACAGACTGTGGAATGTTCAATCGTCTATTTCTTCGAGTCGAGAGTTTTGAAAATCTGCACCTTTCAGGGTATTCGCAATTTGCGTTTTGAAAAATACCATAAATACAATTTTTTCGAGGAGATTCGTTCTAAACGTAAGGAGAAAAAGTCATTTATCGTGTTGATTATATTGTTACGTCCCGAGAAGGGGGTTTTGACGCGAGACACGTGACCACCGAATTTAGAGCGCGAAAGTTTAAATATCTTTCGCCAATGAGTTGATGATGGTTGGTCTGCGGCTCGCGGATATAGTAGCCAATTGAGTTTTCACACTCGATTCTCTTCGGAGATGTTTCGAAGGATGAATTCCGGAGAAATTTCGATGAAGTTTCCCGAATAAAGAAAAATGTCCGTCGGATAACAAATTAACAGAGTATTTATTTATCAAAAGTAATTATCACTAAGTTTAATCAAAGTCGGTACAGTTTGTATGAATTTTATAATTGATTTCGAATCGTTTCGATACGCGTCGGAGAGCTAAGTCTCTTTTTTACGGAGATTTACAAAAGTTTGTTCCAAGTCCGAAATGTATAATAAGTAACGGACGTAACGACGACGTGAACTCGATAATGTTTGTATAACGATTGAACGAAGTTTGAGGTTTGTATCATGGTTTTATAATAGTTTCTTGGGAAAGGTGGGAGTTGATTAGCGCCTCCCACGATTCAGTTTTTGAGATGGAAGTTAAAAGTTATTGGTTAGTCAAGATCTTGGATTGGGCAGTTGCAGGATAAACAGATTGCATTTGTGCATTTAGAAATTAGGGCGGAGTTAAAATGCAAGGGAGGCTCAATAGTCCTCTTTAGTTTCGGGGTTTCTTATCTCTATAGAGTGGCGCGACGGCGACGCTTAGGCGCGACAGAGTTTAAGGGTCGTCGTCGTGTTTTTTGGAAAGTTATTTGAAATTCGATATTTTTCTATATATGGATGGAGGCGACATTTGGTCGCGACAAAGTTCATCTTATTTTTTCGAAAGTCTGTTAAAAAAAATTCTTTATACATGGATGATGGCGACATTCGGTCGCGACGGGTTTCAAGGGTCGTCATCCTGTTTTTGAAAAGATTCTTGGGGTTTTTTTATACATGGGGGATGGCGACGCTTGGTCGCGATGGTCAAGAGTCGTCATCCTGTTTTTAAGGGAGTTCGGCTTTTATTTTCTTGAAGTTAATGTTTGAGAAAATTCCGCATTTTGAGACGCATGTGGTTTGAAGTATTTCAGTGTCTTTTAGATAGAGAGAAAGAATAATTGAAGCATATAAAAAAAAGGTTTGTGCGTGGGAAAGATCCTGCAGGGACTTTCCCGTCGCTCTTTTGAGTTCCACATGTGGGAGGAATTTTCGGGGAAAACGCTGAATGCGATTGCTGCTGAGTTTTAAAACAGATTATTTATGCTGGATTTAGGGAAACTCTATGATAAAAAAAAGGAGTGCGGCGACGTCGAGTGAGGTCTCTCTGTAAATGTAGACAGTATGTATTGGGTAGGCTTTTCCCGGAAAGGGAGTATTTACGACTACCATAAATCTAGAGGTACTTGTATACTACAAGCTATGCGCTTCGACGAAGGAAGATACCGGTATGTGCGTGGTCTGCAAGTACGTACTGTCGGCATTGCATAATTTTTGAAAGGGGGCGAAAAAAAACGTTCGAGCATGAGGCTGGGACGTAACAATATCACTCATCAATTAACTTAATCGGACAATCATGTAAATAAATTAATTAGCACGCGTAAAATTCAACTATTGATGCGTAAAATTTTCAATGCTTTTCAATGAATAATGAAAAAATATCATTTGAGAAAACGCCCAGCTAATGTTAATTTTTTTATTTCATTTTTCATAAAGGATCTACAATTACACATAAATTCGTTTCATCCATTTACCATCCATTTATTATAAAAATGTTTCATCGCGGAGCGCTATTATTTTTTTCTGCGTCTCCTTTAATACAATCAACGCGTGCTGCACAGTGCTGCCCAGTGCTGCCTAGCTTAGATCCTCACACCTATGCACACACACACACACACACGACCACACTCGACTACTCGTCGCCCCTGGACCGCCCAGCCCACGCGTATTATTGGCTGTAATTAATTATTAATAACTCATCAAGGGTGCATCTGATCGAAAAAGGACTGAGGACTTTTCCAACAAGAATTCCGGGGTCTACCACCCCTTCAGAGGTCAGACGATCCTTTTGGGACAGCTTGTATAAACCCCATTCACACTTTAATAAGCGCTCAATCTTTATAAAATGTTGGCTTTATCTGCTTTCCCGGTAACCGTTCATTTAAGAACGCTTTGTTCGTCCGAAATGTCGTTGAAAGTGGGGTTATTCTTTATTCTTACGGAGTTCTTACCAAATATCGATTTTTTCATTCTAAATTCAAATTTCCATAAAATAACGAATGAAAAAAAAACAGAAGTGTAAATCTGCGAATGATGAGTATACATATACCCATCCTACAACATTTCAACTGTATATAAAGCATTACCGGACGAATAGGGGACATTCATTCGTCCAAAAGACAGTGAAACACATTCCATGCACACACCCGGACGAATTTTATAGAATTATAGATCCAAATGCACACATAAATGAAAGCATGTTCGGGCGAATAAATGTTGCTTGTTCATCCAGATTAATATTACCTTTCAAATCTTACCGGACGAATAAGGGACATTCATTCGTCCAGGTGAAAGTACCTGAATAAACATGGAGAGTCAGAACATAAAAAAATAGCATTAAAATCCGATTACACCCAAACATAAAAATCACCGAACATTCATTTAAAAACTACGTCTAGTGTCTAGGTGGGGGCTCCGCCCCCGCAAGGGGCTCGGCGCCTTGGCCCCGCCGGGGGGTTCCACCCACCGGACCCCCGCTCTTCAACATTTTAAACATCTTTAACATACTACACACTGGACAACTCCACAGCGTCAGCGTGCAGCACACTCCAATAAACCGTGCGGTCGACAATAAAAAATTATACATTTGTGCCACAATTCACATCCACACGTATACCGGACGAATAAATTTAGGAAATTCGTACAGTTACCGGACGCGCAGACACTTCGTAAAATTTTACTCTGTTCACATCGTCGTAACATCCGTCAAAATTTGAACTTAGAAATCGTCCGGACTACGATTGAATTGTTAAAACCATGAGACTGTACTGATATTGTTAAAACAATTTTGATAAAAACATTGAAAAAATACTCTGTTAACTTGTTAATCGGCAAACATTTTATTCGGGAAATCACTCCGAGATTTCTCCGATCCAGAACCTCGGAAATATCTCCAAAGAGTATCGAGTGTAAAAACTCACAATGATAGTAAATTTTATCTTGCGAGTCGCGGACCAACCATTAAATGACTCTCCGGCAAAAGATATTCGAATCTTTGCGCTCCGAATCCCGTGGTCACGAGACTCATTACAGTCTTTTTGTTACCCGTACCCTAAAGGGTAATGGACTAGCGGTGACACCATCCATGAAAGCTGTCGTGGGTGCTTGTTCGCCACGTACAATCGAAAACTCGAATGCTTGCAAGAGGCTAGCTGTGAATACGAATATATTGCTCTTTGCGAGAACTTCGCCCATGCAATGATGTTTGCCTGTCAAGCAAAAGATTATTTATAGAAATATGAATCTAAAAAACAAGGCATGTTGAAAAGTTAATTGCGTACCAAAACTGAATGGTATATACCGGTCAGGTACAAATATGTTCCCTTTTGGATCTATGAATCGTTCTGGACGGAAGACTTCTGGATCATCCCATGACTCATCCATTAAGACTCTGTTGAAATTTGCCACTATCATTGAATCCTTTAAAGGAAAAAGACGTTAATAAGTTTGGTTGATCATATCAATTACACGCCAACAGGTCATTTATATCATAAGCCACATTTATTTAATGTCATTTTTTATTCCCTCGATTTGAACAAAAATTAATTCGAGTTTCAATCATTTCAACATTGAAATATCGGACTTTCAATTCTTTTTGCGTAATAAAAAATCCGTAACATGCATTATTGTTGACCCTGTAGTTTGTTTATTAACACATCGACTGCCACGAGGGTCACCGGTGACTGGCACTCGACTTGGCTACAACGCCATGGGGGCTACCGGTGACCGGCGACGCAGCAAATAATAAAAGTACATAATTAGAGTAAATATGGATACCGAGAAGTTTTTCAATAATACCAGTGTTACTATAATGGTTCGAAGAAATTAATGCAATATAGAACATACAAGACTGAACAACCAGAGTAGCCGCTTAGCAACCGAAGCACGACTGTTTGAATAAAGGACAATCGCAAAAATTGTCTACGTCTTGGGAGGGGGGGGGGGAGATACCGGTGACCCCCAGCACGAAAAATGCTTCAAGCATGATTTTATAACTCAATGTATTTACTGCAAATAATATTTCAACATGATATGCATCGCATAATGAAAAATTCACGTTGACGCCTTGGGAAACCATAGACAATGCGCCTGGCAGTCGACGTGTTAATGAAAATAAATACTTCTGAATATTTGTACAAACAATGAGACTATCAATGCACATAAAAATCATCCAGTGGGCTTCATACTTTCGGTATTGTGTAACCCATGATATGTGTGTCTTTCAGTGCTCTGTGAGGTATATTCAGGGTTCTTCCCATGAACATTCTTATAGACTCAAGGCCGATGGCGTTGATGTACGTCATTTTCGGGCGATCAGCAAGAGTAGGAGAACGATCAAGACCGATTACTCTATCGATCTCATCCTGAGCTTTTCTCTGCACTTCTGGATATAGCACGAGATACAAGAAACAAAAATTTAATGCTTTCGTCGTTGTCTCCGAGCCAGCCATGAAAAGGTCCACACATACCGCCAACAGTTGTTTTTCTACAATGAAATTTTGTTAACAATTGTTGTCAAAAAGCATCGTGTCGTAACATGATGAGAATCAATAATAGTATGCCACCTGAAAATGTTTTGTCAACGATTTCGGACTGAAGAATCTTGAGATAGGCATCCATAAGATCGCCAGGAGCATTATAATCGAATTTTTGTTTGTGACGCTTCAATTCTTCCTAACGTGCAAATAAAATATTAAAGAGTAAGGACGCTGTGCAAAATAATTTTCGACAGATCTTTTTGAAAATCTTATGAATGATTCTCTAGAGAATGATTCTCTAATACCTTCAAAATAAGCAAAAATCTTCGAAGGCTTACCGTCTAGAAACGTGTGAGGAAAATATCAAAGTTTTGAAATTTAACACCGAGTATTATGGGACGATTACATTGTGTTTTTTTCTTTATAATAAAAATCTGTCGATTCGTTTACTTAGATGTAGAATAAACAAAAATGTCAACCAGAAGTTTGATGCTTTTTTCACGAGCTCCTAGATGGTAAACCTTCGAAAACTTTTGCTCATTTTGAAAAGATTACTCTAGAGAATTACCCATAAAATTAGTTAAAAAATCTGTTGAAAATGATTTTACACGACGGCGTCCTTGAGGATGTTCTGGGGTCTAGCGGTCGGGGGTGAAACATGAGGGGCCCCATGCTTATGCACGGAACCATTGGATTATTACCAACTGTTTGTCGTCAAATTATTGTAATTTGTCAATGTCGATTGTCGAGGAAAAAATCGACGTTAATTTAGAAGTATATGCATTTTTGACAAAGTGATGGTTACAGGAATTATTTCTATTAGTTAATAGCATTATTTTCGATAATTCGTTAGAGATGAATTATTGCAAGACGAACTGGCAACAACGTAAATTATGACCCACGATAATATGCCAAGGGTTGGCAGCAGTGTCTCACAGCTACCATAGGGAAGGTATCAAGCTGCTCATGTTCCAACTGTCTCGTACTTGAGGCCAAGTGTCTAAAACAGGGGTACCACTATTAAAATTGCACGAGTAGAGTTTAATTGTGTAGAAATAAACCATCAGACTCTTTGCACTGACTTTTAGCACTTACACAAATAAACTCTACTGGTGCAGATTGGTACCCCTGTTTTAGACACTTGATCTCAAGACAGTTGGTACATGAGCAGCTTGATAACTTCCCCTGCCGTATACGCGTCCCGTCCCTAACCTCAAAATCGAAGGCTTGAGCCGTCTATCCTGTTGCATGTTTCAGAAGCCTTTAATTTCGTGTGCTAAGCTCAGTTTTTGGAAGAACGCGCGATCATAATAATTAATAACTGTGAATCGGTACTGTAAATTAATATTTTAAGGCACCCAAAGTTAGTCCGATAATCCATTAAACCGTACCTGTTTTTTCAACTCCGCGGCATGATTTTCTCGGCAGATATACTATATATAATATACTGAAAAATGTTCGGAACATTCCTATAAACATCATGTTATGAGCATACCAACTATCCAGCTTTGCGTTTTTTTTTCTCAACAACTATACTGCGGTTTGTTTTGAAATTTGACAGGTTGATTAGTAAAACGTTGATTAGTAAACGTTCACAAAAAATGTCATCTCAGTGACATCGTTTCGTCCTGACCCCACAACGACCTTTGTCGACGCTTGTACGAATTAAACTTTGTAAAAATACTTGCGTTCAAAAATGTCCATAATTTTTCGTGAGTCTCTATGAATTTCTTGTAACCACAAAGTTTTGGCGCTATATAACGTAATATCGGAAAATGACCAAACATACAGCCGATCATATCGCAGTCTTGCAGTAATGTCGTAAGAATTTTTTGTAAATTGATCAATTCTTCATCATCTTGTCTGAATCTATGATCAGAGAAGTAATATTGTCAGAGCGAAAAAGCATTAATTTACGATTAGAGTTTCAATTTTCTACATTCTATAAATGTTCTTAGATTTCTTTATGGCAAACCTTTTTCCAGCCATCATTCTCCACAATGTATTGAGAATAGGTACACCAAAAGCATCGTCCATCTGAATAATGATTTCTGACAGTTTCGAAGCTTCTTTTATTTCATCGTAGTCTTCCCCCTTTGCGTACATGTCTTCGACCTTTTGTGATTTTGGATCAATAATTTTACGATATCCTTCGGATATATCACGGAAATCCGGGATATTCGTCCCATCTCTCTTCTTGCAGTGGCCATTCTGTTTGGCAAGTTGATAAATTCTACCATCGTTTTTTATCTTGTTATTATAATTATCGCCACTTTTGCGAGTTGATGAACCAGACTCGAGACGTCGGAGAAGATTATTCACGAGATGTGACGCTTCTTCTTCAATAATTGTCGCCATGTCATTTTTTCCGAAACCTAAATGGCGCAAGTGACGCAACAAGAAACGACGCTGCTCTATCCACAGAGTTCCATCAGTGACGAGAACACCTGCCACACGTGTGATAAATATTATATGTTATGTTAGCAAAGATGTTCATCGTAACGTCCCAGTAAACCAACCATATAACGGCAATATAACATGGAAGTTACAATTAATATCACAATGTTACACTTGTGTAGCATATGTGTTATGTAATATGGAAATAACACCGCTATGTTTCACTCGATACCTGTATGTCATATAGATGTAACGTATCATCGTAACACCATGGTTGCGTTACCAAAATGCATAACAGTCTCATAAGATGTGTTTAACAAAGTGAGTATAACATTGATAATATTCAGGTTATGTAAATGTTATAAAAGGGTATAATATTGCAGTTACTGAGCCAACAGATTGTAACTGTTACATATTATGCTTATAACGATGTGAATGTAACATTGGTAATATTCAGGTAATGTAAATGTTATGAAACGTTGCAATATTGCAGTTGTATAGCCAGTACTTGCGGCAGTCGCATAATATTTTTACAACCATGTGAGTATAACAATGGTAATACGTATATAATGTGAATGTTCTATAACGGTACACTATTGCAGTTATATAACTAACAAATTGTAACTGTTACATATTATGCTCATAACGATGTCAACATAAAATTGACTATATTCAGGTAATGCATATGTTATGAAATGTTGCACTATCACAGTTGCATAGCCAGTACTCGTAGCAGTTACATAACATCGTTACAACTATGTGATTATAACAATGATAATATGTTTATAATGTGAATGTTCTATAATGGTATAATATTGCAGTTACATAACTAACATATTGTAACTGTAAAATATTATGCTTACAACATTGTGAATATAACTCCAATAATATTCAGATTATGTAAATGTTATGAAATGTTGCCGATTTTTAAATTTCCAGGGTTTTGCAATTTCTCGGTAAGTCTACCAGTAATTCTATGCTCGATAATGTATGTTAATATTAATGTTAACTTAAGTCGAAAAAAAGCAAATTTTCAAGATATTTTTTTCAGCTTCAATATTGGATATGGTTATAAAACTTTTTTTACAATATAGTTTCAACCTTCTAAAATACAAAATAATATTTTTATTTCCATACATTGATCATTGTTTTAGAAGTTGCCAAAGTTGAGTCTTTGAAAATGCCCGGTCCCATGGCCAACGGTTTATTTCAGACTTTCTTTCTAAAATTGTGTATTTTTATTTTTCGGCCAAATTGTAGTAAGTTGTGCAGGAGATATTAACAAACGAACCGAGTAGCCGCTGCAACTCTTCATAACTCGAATTTCTCAAAAATATTTTAGTTGTTGATTTTTGAAGATCTAAGGACATGAAAAAAGAGAAAAAAAATGGACTTTTTCAAAATCCTAATTTTAGGACTAGTCCCTTAATGACGTTCGCGCGTTAGACGAAATTAACGATTAATTGTTTGAAATTCGTAACCTTCTTAATAATCATCATACTCAACTATGGGCAACCTTTGAGAAAGTCTGGCTGTCCAGAAATCGTGTTATTTATTGTAGAAAATCTTTTTTATCTTTTCTTTCTAGAGAGTAGAAAATCTGTAGAAAATCTTTTTTCTCATAAGACTTCATGTTCAATTTGCGATTGTAAACACTGTGAATATCTGTTACCAGACGGTGACACCATCAGTTTTTTATACGTTAATTATTATATGACGCTCAAGAAGATCAAAATTTCAAGATAAATACATATTAGTTATATACAGGGTGATTCACAGCAACACTGACAGCCAGTAACTGCACATTCTCGACGATATACTGAGCATATCTACTTGGCCGTTTTTCAATTTTCAAAATAGTTTTTAAACGGGGAGCAATAGAATTTGGAAGTTTTAAGCCAATCACAGTCGTTTTTTTACACGCGTTCGAAGGTGCCTCAGTGCCGGATCAGCAAGGCTCCGATTCTAGACATATGAAGAACTGGCAAAGTTCAGGCAGAAAAGCATTTCGCGAGCGCGAAAGTCTTTTTTTTCAATTGAAAATAGCTGTTCTTTTTGATTAAATGGCGTATCGGCAGCTTGGATCGGCATTTGTTACACGATGAATAAATGATGATACGATGTCCGCATCATTTATTCGAAAAAGATCACAATACGGTAACACGCGGATTTCAGGTGCACGAACGATACATGATCGAAGAATAAGAAGTAACAATAAGTGATTACGGATTTTTCTGTATACTTCTTATTCTTCGGTCATATAACAATAAGTGATTACGGATTTTTCTGTATACTTATTATTCTTCGATCATGTATCGTTCATGCACCTGGAATCCGCGTGTTACCGTGTTATGATTTTTTTCGAATAAATGATGCGGACATCGTATCATCATTTATTCATCGTGTAACAAACGCCGATCCAAGCTGCCTATACGCTATTTAATCGAAAAGAACAGCTGTTTCCAATTAAAACAAAAGACCTTCGCGCTCGCGAAATGCTTTTCTGCCTGAACTTTGCCAGTTCTTCATATGTCTAGAATCGGAGCCTTGCTGATCCGGCACTGAGGCGTCTTCGAACGCGTATAAAACAACGACTGTGATTGGCTTAAAACTTCCAAATTCTATTGCTCCCCGTTTAAAAACTATTTTGAAAATTGAAAAACGGCTAAGTAGTTATGCTCAGTATATCGTCGGGAATGTGCAGTTACTGGCTGTCAGTGTTGCTATGAATCACCCTGTATATATTTTTTTTCGTTTTAAAGTTGTGTTTTTGTCAATTATGGTTGATGTTAAAGACAAAAGAAAATTGAGTCTTATTATGTTGAACGTAATGAATGCGTATGTCACATCATCTTAGCTCTATTTTTAGATAGAACGATCGATACATGGATTATATTTTTCGTTACATTTTTAGTATTTGGTTGATTATATCGCATGGCATCTTGTCGATCGGCAAAGTAAAAAACACAATGTATGATTCATCATAATTATATTTGAATGAAGAACCTTATTATCTTTCCATATATGAGGCATTCCATATCAAGTGGACCACCTCAATTTTATGCAATCTCAGAAAACCTTTATAAATTTTTGTTTTGCTGTTTGAAATTTCGGGAACATATACAAATTATTCCAGATTTTTAGCGACTCAATTAAACCCACAATTTTGTTTTTTTCGTATTTTTTCGATTCGCGGTATATTAAAAACTAATGGATATACACAAAAAATGTTCAAATAAAAAAATTGTATTTTTGCACATACTTTAAAGTAAAATTACTTTTTTAATGGTCAACGTTCATTTTCGGGTCATTTTCGTCAAAACTAAGAGCTATGATCTTTTTTCATCAAGTTCGACCTTTTTTAAAAATCTAAAAATTTCAGAGATTGTTGTTTTTCTTGTCTATAAACCACACAAAAATTGGCATGATGGCAAAGCAAAATTTACCTACCACTTTATAAGGTTATACGAAAAAAAAAAAATTTCAACCTAGTCATAATGAATAAACAAGCTCGTCACGTTTTATAGGGCTAAGATTAAGTTAATTAAAAATAAATAAATCAAAATAAAAAAAAAAGGATAAAACGTGACGAGCTTTTTTTATTCATTATGACTAGGTCGAAATTTTTTTTTTTTCGTATAACCTTATAAAGTGGTAGGTAAATTTTGCTTTGCCATCATGCCAATTTTTGTGTGGTTTGTAGATAAGAAAAACAACAATCCCTGAAATTTTTAGATTTTTGAAAAAGGTCGAACTTTATGAAAAAAAATCATAGCTCTTAGTTTTGACGAAAATAACCCGAAAATGAACGTTTTTTTTTTAAACATTTTTTGTGTATAACCATTAGTTTTTAATATACCGCGAATCAAAAAATACGAAAAAAACAAAATTGTGGGTATAATTGAGTCGCTAAAAATCTGAAATAATTTGTATATGTTCCCGAAATTTCAAACAACAAAACAAAAATTTATAAAGATTTTCTGAGATTGCATAAAATTGAGGTGGTCCACTTGATATGGAATGCCTCATATATATTGTGTTGACTATTAATCATTTTTAATACATTAAGAGACGCAATGGATATATTTAAAATTACATTATGGCTCAATTACACTTGGAAGATTACCGATAAATTTCATAAAAAGACTTGAAAGGTATTCATGAAACAGTAAAATGTATAAGGTCGAATATAATCAATAACTCATCGTATTTTTACAGTAATTACGAATATAGCTTCGTGGAAAATTATAATTGAACCATAATGTAAAACTTTTTGTATTTTCAGTTGTAGCGAATGTGCATTTTTAACGTTAACATCGTGCTATGGTAACATAACAATGAAGAACACTGTAATGTTGCATTTATACGAAATGTATTACAATTCGTGTTACTATAGTATTACAGTTCTATCAGCATTCACATAACCCTTCGTGTTGATACAAATTAAATTGACTGCAACTGTTATGTAAACATTGTGACGTTGCGTCACAGGTCGCCCCGACCCGCCCCTCGTAAGTCCACCACGCACGTCCCCCCATTCCCTTCCCTCGCGATTTCCCCCCTTGAGATCCCCGTATTAGCTTAAGTCGTCCAAAAATGTCGCGAAATTCAAGAAATATGAGTAGTTTTAGTTACGTTTAAGTTTCGCAATTATATCGCCGTTAATGCGCCCAAAACAGCACCAAAAGCGTCGTTCTCGCTTTCCCCCCTCTCCCCCCCCAAAGCGCAGCATCAGCGGTGGACCGCAGCCCCTGTGCAGATCATCGCCGAAGCGGACCCTATCTCGTCGTCTCTACCCCGGGGGTGCATCAAAGTATCGGCGGAGGACCTTGCTTTCCCGCCCCAGCGATCGTCGCTGAACCCCGTCAGAACACGGAGGAGAAGGCCCATCCTCCGTGGACATATCGAACCTGGGGCAACCGAGCCGAGCCACTATCACCGGCCGGCAACACCGGAGCAGACCCAGATTAATGCATCGACCCCCGGGGTCGGAATATCCCACGACATCTCGTTCCCGCGGCGCACCTTTGGAGGATCTACGATCGATGCAGAGTCACCGTGCTGCCATCCCTCTCCCGTCCCAAGTATCACTTATTAGAAATTTCTCCCAGCCTGCGTATTAGCCCCCCCAAAAATCTCTCCCACTTTCCCTAATTGCGCGAAGAACCCGGAAGCCGCAAGAAAACTCGTTACTTGCGAGCGCGGCGTCGGAACATAGAGTAGCGAATAATCCCCTTTTGAGTTTTTTTCTTTTTTTTCTGTATTGCGATCCCCCTTTCGAGTAACCCCCTTTTATTAAGTGCGTTTTGAGTGTGAGTGAAGCAGTGAGAGAATAAATAAGAGAAGAGTTTTGTGAAGGAGTTGTGTGAAATTTTGAGTGAGGTGAAGAAAAAGATTGCGAGGGCCGGAAGGAGAGGAGGATCGAGGATAACACAGCGTGAGTCTTCTCTCTCATTATCGGTCCGATCATTTTGTAATTTTCTTATCATTTGCGAAGCTGCGTGCGCGAGCGGCCACGTGGTCACGTCCTTACGATTTTTCCCGAGTTCCCTTGCGTATTGTGCGTGGTGCCTTCCCTGCGTTCCCTATTCTCCCCCTCGCCCCTTCGTGACCTTGCCCTTCCCTGTCTTCCCACCCCCCGTCGTTATTTGGCTGGCCCCCCGATAAACTCGCTGGCGCCCAAACCGTTGTTTTCTTTTTTTTTAATGGAATGGAACAAAACATTTACACAAACTATTATCTAACCATTTATGTACTTGTAATGTAACATTCATATTAACCATTAAATAACTATTCAAGTTAATATAATATTGCAGTTATATCAGCTGATAGGTAACAGCTATGTTCACTGTTATATTACATTTTGAAATCGAGGTTACGTAACCGTTGTACGACTCGATATATTACAGTTACATTACACGATGAAGAAGCAACGTAACTGAAGTATAACGGTTACATTAGACAGTACATAACGAGTAACACTTATGAGTAAGAAATAACAACTTACACGCAAGTTGCATGTAATATTCGAGTAATAAAACTTGTTACATTTGTTAACATTACCGTTAAATTTCCGTTACATAGCAGTTGCATTGTACATCAAACAAGTAACATAACAGAAATGTAACAGTAACATAAAATATTAGGTAACGAGTAATACTCATGAGTGGGAAATAGCAACTTACATGTAAATTACATCTACTATCCGGTTAACATTACGCGTTATTTTCGGTTGTGTTGCCGTTACATTGCCGGTACAGAACCGTGTTTACTGGGGTACGCTTGAAAAACATATTGCGTTCGGCACGTCAAACCACTCGGGTGTTGTAATTGAGTACAAAGTAAAAAATGTACATCGAGTAATTGAAATAGTAGCTTTATTAGAAATGTATTTTTTTCAAACAGCGTGAAAAATAAAAGTAACATTCTCCAAAAAAAAAAGAAGAGAAAACAGAACCACCCCAAGTTTGGTTTTTTTTTGTTTTGGAGAATGTTACTTTTATTTTTCACACTGTTTGGAAAAAAAACTTTTCAAAGAAAGTTACTATCTAGAGACGCGGGAGCGTCTCGACACCAAGTAATAAAAAAAAAATGTATGACCTGACATCAGAGACCTGCCATAGATGTTATACAGAAAAATCGGCTTCCAGCTGTCAAACGAGAATTTAAATCGCGTATATTTTCGAAACCGTTCCCCTAATCGAAAATTTAATGACATTTTACCAATTCAAGGTGATTTTGCTCTTTCCATTGGGCCTAGTTAAAGCATGATTTGTTCAGCTGATATATGCAAACTCGCATAATTTTATTTTTTCTCTACTAAACTTCAAAACGATATCGCATATATCACATTCGTCAGTCGTGAAGTAGGCAAATCACGGGGGGAAAAAACATCAGTGCAGCGTGTCACAGTTTTTCAACCTTTTCCGATGTTAAAGTCTCAACGTTTTCCGATTGCGCGTAACTTGAAGAGATAAAAGTGGAAGATATTATAGTGAGTGAAAAATGGAGTAAGATTAGTGAGTAGAATCAAATCTCTATCGATGAGATTTTGGCACAAAAATTCTTTTGACAGAAGGTGAAGAAAAAAACACTCTACCAACAAGATTTTGAGATGAAGGTTCCATCAACATTGAGTTTTCAAGACATTTTTTTCCGTTTCTTTTTTTATTTTGTCTTATATGATTAAATTTGGTGGTTTCCTACAAAAAGACGTGAAGTCGACATGTAAAACTTTAAAAAGTAACAAACGTACACCAAGCAATTAAAACCGTAGCTTTCTCCCAAAAGTTTCAAATAGTGTGAAAAACAAAAGTAACATTTAAAAAAAAAAAAGTAAATCAAACGTGGCGTGCATGGAACTTCTTTATTGAATCGCTAAAATGGCATTTAATTTTCGATTGTGCGAACGGTTCCGGAAATAATCGTGATTTAAATTCTTGTTTTTGACGTCAGGTGATAAAATTCCTTTTTTTATTACTTGGTGTCGAGACACTGCTGCGTCTCTAGATATTTTCATTGTCAGCTGAATCCAAGAAAAGAATTCTAAACAGGTAAATATTAAAATGGTTGTAAATCACTTTATAGCTTATTTGGTGCAAAAAGTGAACAAACAGGGAAATTTCATATATAACGGGTAATGGTAAAAATGATGAAAAGCAATACGAAAGTTTTCATTTATAGCTTTTTCTTGTCTTCCCTATAACTTCATTTGTCATTTTATTTTGTCCGTAGCCAATACGGCGTTGAATCGTGTGGCTGACAAGTATAAAAAATGAGGAATCCAATCTTTGCATTGATAAATTCGTATAAAATGATGTTTCCTATAATAATTATATTTTTACCTCTTCTCCTTCCCCAGGTGCGAGCTTTGTATACGGGTCCCGTTGGTCTACCATCGCACTCCTCGCTCGTCAACATTGAACGCATACTTTCATAATTATTGAGCACAACGATCCGATCTGTGCCAATTTTAAGCCCAACGACTGGTCCGTATTGCTTTGATAATTGGGTACATGTTTCGTGAAGATAACCGGTTTTCTTACGTATTCGTGCAACTTCTAGTGCCGAACCCAAAATTGGCAACCATCTTGGACCTTTTATTTTTCGTCAAACGAATATAAATAAGGTATTACGTTTCCCTGCGATATTTTTCAAGTATTTTATTTGTTAGGATCAATGAGTATAGACAAAAAATACAGTTACCTGGAGGATATCCCTTGGGTTTCGTCGAGTTCATGTACAGAAACAACATCAATATGAGTAGCAACATGGAGAGTGGAAGCATCCTTAAAAACAAAGTCGTATGTAGCGTTTAAAATGTTGCCACGGATAATCGCAGAAATATTCAATACTTGAAATTTGAATGCAATTATTTTTAAAAAATCGGGAAACCATGCAGAATTACCCAGATTAAAAAGAATGAGCGTGTCGAAAAAGAATCGTTTATAAAACTAGCTGGACGCTCGGCTCAGCTCGTATGGAGTGCAGAATTATTCTTTAGCTTTTTTATAAAATAAGGTTGAATTTTGCTCTATTAATGTAAACAATGCATCGCAAGAAAAAGCCTTGGCAGCAAACATTTTTCCGACTTGGTCCATACGCATCGTTATCTCTTGCCTTTTATATTACCCAACGTAAAAAAATATCCATCTACTCAAACTTGGCCAGACAACATATCTATTAGGGTGACCGTTATTTTGGCTTCGGTGAAATTTTTTTTACGTCTAGCAAAAAAAGTAATCAAGGTATGATAAAAAAAATCTGTGTAAAATTTGGACGCGCTGGGATAAGGAGAACACGTGCCACCGAGCCATAGTACTACGTTGGTTGTGAACGAGGTATGGATTTTTTGCGAAGAAGCTGGAGCACCGGTGCAAACGTTACGTAGGTGCGTCAAAAATTAATTCACTGCTTCGATTTCCTGCCGCAATGTGGCCAAACCGCCACATCCGATTCCGTCCGATTTCAAGTTTTTTATTGATTTTTCAATTTACTCATGACTGTACATAATTGATGGAAAAAATCGGTAAATAAAATATTTTGTACCTCCTAATATGGATAATCAATGTACCCAATTCCAGATTGTTTAATTATCATTATGAGACTAGTGAATATTTTAATGCGGAGATTGAAAAAATTCATGTATTTTCGAAAATAAAACTGCTCGGTGGCACGTGTTCTCCTTATCCCAGCGTGTTAAAATTTTACACAGATTTTTTAAATCACATCTTGATTAGTTCTTTTGCTAGACGTAAAAAAAATTTTAAAAAAATATAAATCAGATACATAGTTTTCGAGTTATTATAGTGGTTCTTGGGACTGACAGAGATAAGCATACAGAGATAGTTAACAGCTTATAAAACTTAGGAATGGTAGGTAAGCACCTGAACTATCTATGAAAAAGTATTGATAGCTGAAACGGGTAAATTTATCTCTATACAATGCCAATTACGACGAATAAAAAGAAAAAATGAATTTCATCGAATAAGAAAATTGGAATTTATGCGCAATAAGCGACGGCTAGCTTCGGGCCGACCGAATCACCCGCAACATACGTTTCCGAGTTGTAAAGAAAGTGAAACGTGCCGTGATGTTGTGAGAGAAAGTTGCTCGCGCAGGAAGCAATGTACGACTTGTAAAAAGTGCACTCGAGCCTCTATAATCTCACAATTACTTGCGTAACTTGTGCGAAATATTTGTCCATAAATGGCTTTCGTGAACATTTCGTAATGAAATTTCGAATTGTAGCATTTTTTTTTCAACAATTTTGCTTTTTCCAATTTTCGTTTTTTTTTAAATGCACACCCCCGTATAAAGTGAATATGCCACTGTTAATTGCACGACTTTCAAGATTTTATTCATTATTAGATGCCAATTGTATGTAACTTTCGTCTGTAGGGAGGTAAATGTTATTTAAGATCGGAAGGTTGGAGACAAAAGTCATGCAAAATAAAAATGAGGTAGTCATACCTGCACTCGAGCGAAACGACTTCGAGCATCGTAAATGTGCAACTGTGCAACGGGAGAATTGTACGGGCTGCTTTTAACACTTTCGGGGATACTCGGAGAGAAAACTGCACTTGGATGTTCGAGTAGGGGAATAGGTTGTAGAATTGAACGTTACGGAAACATTCTCTTTCCCTTTGATTTCGTAAGGACGAACTGATTGTATTATTAGTTTGCAAATAGAACAGAGTACATATTTACCATGTCCTCGAGTTGAGAGGACATAGTTCCTAAGAAGACGAAAACAAAGTATAGTTTGGTTCTAATGATTTTTTCCCGTTTCTTCGTTTGATTTCCGATGTTGCAATTCTTCTTGTACGGAACGAGCGTACTTGTACGTTTCGACGACTGGGTCTTGTTTAAGTTCGGTCGCCGCGATTGATTCTTCGTGTTCATTTTCCGTCGTTACGCATTCCGTTGCCACCATGGGTAGCCGATCGCCCCATTTGCTGGATCTTGCACAACGGTACATCCATCTTCGAATAATACAATTTTCATTTTTATAATAACAATGTCTTGAAAATGTTGTTACCAATTTTTGATAATTCTGTATGACGCTTTAATATCGGTTGGTTATCGCATGGAAGAAAATAGTATCGGGAAACTTACTTTCCATGTTTAGAAGCGGTAAATATAATTTCACTGAGTTTCCCATTTGCGGTACACATACGACATATCGAATGTTTAGATCGTACGAGCGTTGGTCGTACGAGACGCGGCCAATCTCTCGTTTTATCGCAATAGTCGCCTGAGAGAATTTTCATGAAAATAAATGAAAATAAAAATAACACAATCTCGAGGAAAAATCATGGGTCATCATGATCGTATATTAGTATATACCTTTCCTAAAGACAATGTACGAATAACGTTCAGTCCCGGGTTTTGCGTTCCTTCCGAGCCTCATTGAATTGTAAATTACCTCGAAGTTGCACGGTGTATTGTCATACTTGTAACGAGGACACTTTGTCTGATGAGGACACTACAAATTTACGATAAAATCATGTCACAAAAATGATCGAATTCTAATGAAAAAAAAAGGAAGTTTTCTATCTATATATATTCTATATTAATTTGATGAATTTTTTTTACCGGTGAATAAATAGTACCGCGCAGCGAATCTACTGTTTTATTCGACCGTTGCACATGGATGATGAAATCTCGAGCTTCGTTGATCATCTACGCGGCAATTAACGGGCTTATTTAATAAGTATGTAAAACTATTGTGTCCCGTGAGATAATCTAAACGAAGAAGAAGCGATCAACCTTGAACCCGGCGTTAGTTCCCTGCTCGACGATAATCATATATTTTTCGGTCCTCGCCCAGAGTTTTGCAATCGTGTCCAAACGCGCTTGCATATTTGGCAATTCCAATAGGGTGTATGCACTCAGAACAATGTCATAAGTTCGCTAGCACAAAGCATTGTTCGTAATTACATGGCTCGATTCTCAAAATTCAATTACAATTCATACATTTATCGGCTGTGATCCATACATACAGATGATATTGGTATGTACTGCCGATGATAGACTCGACCGATTTTAGGATCAGAATGGCCAATGATCGACGCTGCCAAATCGTTCATCTCCGTTGACGCATCGATGCACATGTGCTCTTTGATCGCGCCAGGCCATAGTTGCGACGTAACCCTTGGAAACGACGGATTTTCCTCCTCTCATTGACAAATTTGTGTAGGTACGCAGAGTTATTAATTGATGAAATAAACGTACCACGCAGAGGTACCAACACCGGATCCAAAATCTAGCAGCGATCTAGGACAAAAGTCTCCGTCTCTTGTAGCAATTTCATCGAGTATTTTATGCAAAACTGCATATTCTTGCGCACTCCGAGATACAAGATACAGCAAGCCCACGTATTTGTTATATTTAACCGGAGACCAACCGTGAATGGCTTTTCTCAATGTACGAAAAACCTTTCTGTTGTCTTCGGATTCCGCATCTCCGGTTAAGTTTTCTGCGCCTCCCTGAACTTCTCTCTGAGCCGCGATTTCAGCTTTTATTTCACCATATTTGGCTTGGATGACGGTTTCCTCAGCCGGTGGGTGTCTGCCGTTTAAGAAATTTGCTAAATTTTTACCGTCCATAAAGAGCGCGGCTCTCGGCATATCTGGAAGATAACGAAAACGATAATCATGTCAAAATTGTTTTTCCCTTTGTACGCCTTTCCCAAACGAAATTAACGGGAAACCGTTTTTACAAATTTGCCAAAACGATCGTCAGAGGTCCGAAAAAAAGAAAAAGTTACTTTCTAATTGTCTTTCAGCGGCGGAGAAAAGCCACTCGGGTAACTCGGCGAGCCGGGAATTTACTTTCCCTGGATGCCTGCGTGGCTTCAATTCTTCGTTGTTGATCAACTCGTGGGTTTCTTCGTCCATTTTTACAATGAATTTGATACTTTTCTTCGTCGACAGCTGACATTTTATCATCATTTTATGAATCATATTAACGGATTTTCATCATATATCCGAGTAATTACCGTCTACTTACTTACCTGACGGGCTTGTCGCGGCGTCGTCCAACAAAATCTCACTAACATTGCGCTGCAAGAAACACGCTTCTATATTGACCTTCGGAATGAAAAACTATGCTTTACAATGCCGATAATACTCTGCAAATACAATGAATTGAACAATTATCGTTCGGCAAGTTTGAAAAACCGATGAAATTTTCACCCGATATTTTTACCTATGTTTATAGGCTTGTGTAAACAACATTTTGAAATCGGTATCAACGAAGCACGGTGGAACCCGGTGTCGACTGTCGACATGGACGTATGGAGCAGTATGGAGTGCTCAACGCATGCTGAACGCATGGAGACTTTATAAAGGAGTCCGCACTATGTAATGCTATGTATTACAAAAGTGGTCACAAAATCGAGGAAACTAGAGGGTTCCTGAAATGGCCACTTCGCGGCGCTGTTTGTTAGAAGCGATGCCTTGAATATGACTGTGCATGAGAGAGATAGAACGATGACATAACCTTATTCTTCTTGACGGGGACCATGGAGAATAGAGTAAAGGAGCCCGAACGCAACGTTGGAGAATTGGTCGTAAAAAGCGATGACGGCGATGACCGACATCGCGTACCGCGTGGCGGCGCCACTAATGCGGAGATATCACCGAAAACGCTGGTAAACGCGGTGATTTGAAATCGTTTGAACGCAACTCGAAGCCGATAAAACTTAGAACAAATGGTAGTGATTTATTTGCATAACGACCAATTACAACGTCAATTACATTCGAATTTCGCGACAAAACAAAACAGAAGAGGAATAAGGAAAAGAGATGAGATAATAAAAACAATAAACTTAAAACAAATAATACTAGTTATAAAAGTTGAGAAATTAAGTTATATTTCGTTCGATCCAATAATATAATACTTTTTATGAATGAACACACCATTATTGAATGAACACATAATTATTGTACGAAGCGTTCTCCGATAATACCTTTTTTTTTTTTAATCAAATATGTCAAATATTTGCGAGAGTTGGGAAATTCCAGGACGATAACGTATTTATTGCGCTAATCGCTCACGGTCTGCACGCGTGCAGACTAATATTATATTAATTCTCATACTTTTATCGAGGGATAAAGCAACAAAAGAGCAAACGAATACAAGCCAATCATCTATCCGGCCGCGAATCACAAGTACGAAAATGTGCACCTATTTTTCACGCGATCAGATGGTCCAGTCGGTAGCGTGCCTGACTACGGTCCGAAGGGGCGCGGGATCGATCCCCGCTCTAAGTACTTTTTTTTATTTTTTATTTTTTTGGCGAATTGTTCATTCGTGACACACGCTCATTGATAGAACAACAATTTTGTAATCGTATGATAATACATCTAAAATTTAGATGTATTATTATATTATACTTCGCTTACGATTGATACGATAATAATACATCTAAAATTTAGATGTATTATTATATTATACTTCGCTTACGATTGATACGATAATAATACATCTAAACTTTAGATGTATCATTATCGTATCAATCGTAAGCGAAGTATAATATAATAATACATCTAAATTAATCGTAATCGTATGATAATACATCTAAAATTTAGATGTATTATTATATTATACTTCGCTTACGATTGATACGATAATAATACATCTAAAATTTAGATGTATTATATTATACTTCGCTTACGATTGATACGATAATGATACATCTAAAGTTTAGATGTATTATTATCGTATCAATCGTAAGCGAAGTATAATATAATACATCTAAATTTTACATACATCTAAAGTTTAGATGTATTATTATCGTATCAATCGTAAGCGAAGTATAATATAATACATCTAAATTTTAGATGTATTATTATCGTATCAATTACATTAAATTTAGATGTATTATTATCGTATCAATCGTAAGCGAAGTATAATATAATAATACATCTAAATTTTAGATGTATTATCATACGATTACGATTAATTTAGATGTATTATTATATTATACTTCGCTTACGATTGATACGATAATGATACATCTAAAGTTTAGATGTATTATTTACGATTGATATAATATAATAATACATCTAAATTTTAGATGTATTATCATACGATTACGATTAATTTAGATGTATTATTATATTATACTTCGCTTACGATTGATACGATAATGATACATCTAAAGTTTAGATGTATTATTATCGTATCAATCGTAAGCGAAGTATAATATAATAATACATCTAAATTAATCGTAATCGTATGATAATACATCTAAAATTTAGATGTATTATTATATTATACTTCGCTTACGATTGATACGATAATAATACATCTAAATTTAATGTAATTGATACGATAATAATACATCTAAAATTTAGATGTATTATATTATACTTCGCTTACGATTGATACGATAATAATACATCTAAAGTTTAGATGTATTATTATCGTATCAATCGTAAGCGAAGTATAATATAATAATACATCTAAATTTTAGATGTATTATCATACGATTACAAAATTGTTGTTCTATCGATGAGCGTGTGTCACGAATGAACAATTCGCCAAAAAAATAAAAAATAAAAAAAAGTGCTTAGAGCGGGGATCGATCCCGCGCCCCTTCGGACCGTAGTCAGGCACGCTACCGACTGGACCATCAGATCACGTGAGGAACATGTGCACATTTTCGTACTTGTGATTCGCGGCCGGATAGATGATTGGCTTGTATTCGTTTGCTCTTTTGTTGCTTTATCCCCCGATAAAAGTATGAGAATTAATATAATATTAGTAATAAAAATATATTTCCGCTTATTTATAGGGATTACAATGCATTTGGCATTAGGACGGGTGTAAGTGAAGCGGGAGCAATTTATTAGAAGAATTCGCGCGGGCCGTCGGGTGACGTCACGCCCGAGCCGTGCAGCCAGAAGCCAGCAGCCAGATCGCGTGCAGAGGCTACCCTCTCTCTACTTCACATTAATATTTCTGGAACACGAGCGCTACCATGACCGAATTTCGAACTAGAAAATTTCATCGCTTTTACATGTCACTTTTTCAGCGATTCCACCATATGCGTTCGGGCTCCTTTACTCTATTCTCCATGACGGGGACTTTTATTTTATTTTCTATATTTATGTTTATGATGAAATTTTATTTTTTCAACCGATAGACTGGAAATATCCAAACAGTACATTATATAAAACATAAACCATATGTTATAAGTAACAATAAATAAAGTTCACAATCTAAACTGATCTAAAACCCAACCGGAGCTACAATTTGAATACAACAATTCTGTCTTAATTTTGTGATAGTCAGAATAGCTTCGTAGGTAGAGCGAATGACTACCAACGCGTGGGTCTGAGTTCGAATCCACCTTGGCAACATTTTTTTTTCATCAACAGTACAAATGTAATTAAATTGGAAGATTATTTATGAGCACATGATTATCACTCTTGTATTAAAAATTCCATGTGTTCATTTAAACACTCGCCAATCTCACAAATGTCATTATCCTTATAAGTCCCTATGTGTTTCATTGGCTATAGACGTGGCTCAAAATCAAGAATCCTCGCAAGAATGACTTTCATTCCGCCCATTTTAAGATTTATGGTTGATTGTTTTTCATTCAATGCTTAAAAACATGTTTATTTATTTCTTCGGATATTATCATCATATTATCTTTCCGCCTATTCCAAAAAAATTCTGGGAAGAAAAAACTTATTTTCAGTCATTTATAGTGCCAGAGCTGCACAATCCACAAATTTCGAAACTGTGCTTACAAATCGAAATCTCATAGTAGTAGCGATATACTATAAGTACAACTGAACACTTACCTCTTCTTGGGAACAAATTGCCGGATAGTTTATTACCACCAGTAACAAATTATATCTGAAGTAGAGTATTAAAGATTATATCATAAAAGTAGTTGCACATAAAAAAAGTCATTCAGCAGAAAGGAATTATATACACTTGTGTATATATTTATATACAGACATATACATAGATAAAAGGAATGTTGCATGGGAATCTTGAGCGAGAATTATTTGAGTGATTGATACATTTCATTTATTTTATCTTTTTTTTTGCTTTTACAGCATTATTTTACATTGGACGTTGCGTCACGAATCGCCCCGACTTGCTCGCCGCAAGTCTACCTCGTACGCCCCCATCCCCTTCCCTCGCGCCGTTTCCCCGCTTGAAACTCCGCGAACCTCGTTTCGCCGCATTATTTGGTCACTAGTTATGCTTCTGTTTTATTTAGTTTTCAGCCGCTTTAATAATGTCGGTAAATTGCGATAATAGCGTTATAATTAGCTTTATTCAATTTGAAGTTTTTTTGAAATGCAATATCCGCCGAAATACCCCGCAACCATCACTATCAAAGCAAAAACCGTTCGTTTTCTCGCATTTCCCCCCTCGTGCAACATCACCCGTGGACCCGTTCGAGATCACCGCCCGGAGAGAGGAAGTATCCCGTCACCGTCACCCCGGGGATGCATCACCACCACCCAGTGAATAGCGGAGGATGTCCCATTCCCCGCGAAAATCATGACTACCCGGCGGAGGAAGCCCAATTCCCCGCAATCATCACCCGGCGGCGGAACCCTCGCTCCCCATGAAAATATCGAGAATCGTACAAAGTTGTGACGAGAATATGTCCTACATACAAATTATCATAATTGTAACAACTAGAATTACAATTTAGCTTGTTTGCGATGCATGCGCGTCTTCTTCTGATTGTTGTTGTTATTCACGTTGAAAGATTCCCACGTAGAAAAAATTCGCACGCTCAATATGCCACTCAGCAAAATGCAGTTCGCAGACGGTGTCTCCGATTTTGAGATTTGTATCCAGTGAATCAATCCATTGTAGTCGCTTTTCGGTATTCTATTAAAAATAAATTGAAAGGATGTAAGTGTACTCTATGAAATTTCAACACATAAAGGAAATTTCAAACCACAAGGTAAACTTAAAAAAATGATGTAATTTATTTCATAGAACAAGAAAATTGTTTTCGCCGTAAATTGCTGTGGGTGTCGCATGGTGTTTTTCCTCTCCGCAGTTCCAAAAATTATTCATATTCTCTTCTTGACATTAATGTGAGTATTAGCAGTAGACGTACAAAAATTAACAAACTGAAATAAATGCTCATACAGAAATGAAATAGTTGTTAATAATAAATCTACAATAGACAAAATGTGTATCGAAACTGTAACGGCCCTATCCTATAACCATTTCTTTCCCACACAACACCTTACACCTACAGCAACCCTGTTATCACTTCGTTCCCATACACATCAGCACCTCCAATTCCGCCACACAGCATCCCTGGGCCACGGTCCCACGGTCCAGAACAATGCAACTCGACCATCCCCTCCACTTCACACTTCCTCCACTTCATTAGCGCTAGTCATAATCCTCAGTTCATCTCCACCCGTTCAACCGTAAAGACCAATCCATAAACGCTCAACTCTTACTCTTATTTCCGATTATCATTCATTTATTCATTGCGTATTCGACCATCACAACTGGCGTCAGAAGTGAGATCTGAACTCCGCAATCTACAAAACTAACAAAAAGAAGTGAGAAAGAAACTTGTGTGAAAAAAAAACAGTGTGGTGCAAGCGAGTGAGTGAGTGTGGTCCATCAACGCTGAAAGCCGAGAGAAAAAAAGAAGGGAAATTGTAGCAGGAAGGAAACGACAAAAAAAAAACAGCACAAAATGGGATTATTTACAATTATCTTGGCGCTTACGTAAGTACCACCCAAATTTTTCTTTAAAATTCGTGCATGGACTCTCTTCATACTCTGTATTGCGAGCGTGCGTCGGTTCTACGACCATATGTATTCCTCACACACACACACACACATACACCCATTCACGTTTCTATAACCATTGCTCCCTCAAGCAACTCTCATCGTTCCCTCTCACTCTCGCCCGCCCGACAAGAAACTGTGTCACTCGAATTCCGATCTTCTATTACACTGACCGGCAACAAAATCACTAGCGGACACGCCGCTACAGCACGCCTCAAAAATAATTTTCGTACATGAGAACTGATTTCAACCGCTCTTCTCGAAATTAACGCATATACACATTTATACTGGTTCTCACACAAATCTTGCAAAAACAAATTATCAATTTACTGAATTGACCTTTTTGAAAAAAGTGTGGCAAAATAGTAATAAAACAGAAAAACGAGGAAAACTCGAGTAAATACATATAATATCGAACCACAATTAGGCCAATACGACCACCTAGGCGCCGAATAGGACGCCAAAACACCTCCAATACATTTTATCGACTCATATTGGCAGACCAAGATAGCGAAAGCGACGAGACCGAAATGGCAAACCCCGCACCCCAGAACCCCGCAACATATAACGACCTAACAAAAGTAATCCCACAATTCGGCGACGGAAATATAACAATCGAAAGTTTCATTAGCAGGTGTAAACGCGTACAGCAAACCGCTCCTGACCCAAATCACCGATATTTAATAAACGCAATAATATTTAGGTTAACCGGCAAAGCATACGACCTAACAGACGGGAAAACATACGACACACTAGACGCGCTTCTCGCGGATCTGAAAAGGGCATACAAAAAACCGCTAGAATTATCAGACTTAGGACTCGAATTAAAATCAACGTCACAAAAATTCAACGAGTCAGTCCTCGACTACGGACTCCGAGTAAAAGTTTTGCAGAATCAAATTATCGAAAGGCTATCGGAAGTATACTCAGCGGCAGACGACAGGGCGTATCTAGAAAAAAGAACGGCAGAAGAGAAGAAAGCCGTAATCCAAGCTTTTGTACGAGGTCTCTTGGACAGAATCGCGAACCTCTTACTCCACCGAAACTTAGAAACGCTAGACAACGCTATAGACGAGGCAACAAATATCGAATTGGAATTACAAAGGCGCGCAACAGTGAACCAAAATCGATCACGCGTAGCCGAACCAGAGGAAACGATTACCGAAACAGCTAGAGTCCGATTCGCGGAAACAAATAGGAGTATAAACGAGAAATACTGCGAATTTCACCAACAGGGAGGCCATGTAACGTCAGAATGTATAACGTTAGCAAAAATGAGAGAGAGATGGAGACAAACCCGTCAAGAACCACGACAATTCGGAAACCCCAGCAAAAATCAATTTGGTCAGAGAGCACAAAACTATAACAATTACACGCCACAAAATTATAACAAGTACCATTCGCAAAATTATAATAATTATAACCCCCGAAACCAATATAGCAACTACACGCAAAATCAGTACAACAACACCCGTAACGACCAGTACAGAAACTCCCAACACGGATACAGAAATAACTCTCGCGACCGATATCGCAACTCCTACAGCCAATATCCCGATAATTCCCGCGATGACCCTCGTAATAACCCCCGCGATCAATATCGTCACAACTCTCGCGACCGTTACCAAAACAACGCCCATGACCAATATCGAAATAATTCTCGCGATCGATACCGCGATAACTCTCGCGATCGATACCGCGATAACTCTCGCGACCGCTATCGCACGAACTCACAAGACAGAAACGGTCACTCGAGCCGCCGAGACAATTCGGGCACAAGGGCAGAGAACGTGGACAAATTTAACGATCTCGCGCGAAAAAAAGGGGAGTGCAGCTCCGCGGAACAGCGCGACGCGGAGCCCCTCGACAGAACGCACGCCAACGTCGAACCAATAAAATCAGGTGACCCGGAGATCAGAAAAGCGACAATATGTCTAGGGCTCACCAAACGGCGAAAACCACCAACAGTCGCCATTAATTCACCCGATATAAACAAACGAAACTCTCGATTCCTAGTAGACACAGGTTCACAAATAAATTTGGCTAAAATATCTATCATACGGCATAAAAACAAAATCGACCCACAGATAATTTACGAACTTTCAGGAATTACAGAAGAAATATTATACACAACCGGCAAATACACCATCCGAATCGAAAACATTAATGTCGTATTCCATGTCGTCGAGGACACTATCCCTGTTCCATACGATGCAATTCTCGGAGATGCATTTTTCAAAGATACACCCGCTGATATATATTATACACAAAATCCTGCATCACATTTTACGACTCTATAATACCATTCGAAACCCAGGAAGAAATTAACATCCCTGCCAGATCAAAAACTCTGATATCGATCCGAATAAAAGACACCGACTTATCCGAAGGTTTTATACCAAGAATCGAAACCAACGAAGGTCTGTTTCTCGGCAACGCTATCGTAACGAACCGTGGTGGAATAGCGTACATAGGGGCGATTAACACAACCAGTCATGACATCTCTTTCGCAATCCCAATTGTTGAACTGCAGCCGATCGAACAAGTATCAAAAACACCCGTCGACATTGAAAGTAATTCTCGCGATACTCAGGACGAGCACCGCGCAGCAATTTGCTTAGCGGTTACAGACGGAAACAAGGAAAGGTCCTTGTTTCCGTAAGCAAGCAATAAGGAAATTAACGACGGGAGAAGTGAGCCAAAGGCACACGAGTCGGTCAACAGGCCGGATATGGGAGACAATACAGCCGATGCATCGGAGATCAGGCCAACGTCCCAATTACATCCAACAGCGAACGAACAGGTTACCACGAAACATCCCGAAGTGGAACCGAACTTTCGCTCACCGGCAACACTCAGCGAAGTAACACCGGCGATCTCAAGCAGCAAGGAAACCGAACCAAATTTCCGTTCGCCGCCACGACTCGATGACAATCGGACGACTCATGACTCGACTCGCGAGATATCGGAGGAATCGCGAGAGCAGTCAACAGGCCAGTGTCAAACCAACAACGATGCGCTGAAACCACCGATCCGACCACCAGAATCGACCGACGAAGACAGCACGACATCAGCAAAAAAACGACGACCTGGCCGACCGAGCAAAAATGACACAACGGACAAACCCTCCCCAGCAGTAACGAACGATTACGGCAATCTCGCAGCCGAAATACACCAACGCGAATCCGATTGAGATCCACCTTACGAGCCATCGCAGTACCACAGAAAACGCCCGGCATTACCGAAAGCAGCACCACAAACAAGGCACATGACTCAAACTGAAGATGCTGAACGTCAATCGTCTACCGAAGACTCAGAAACATCAGACGAAAGCAACGTAACAACCTCGGAATGGGAAGAACAATCCGAAGATCCGGAAACAAACCAGAGACACGTGACATCGAACAAGAACGTCATAATTAGCCGGAAAAGTATTCTCACGCAGAAGAATAACATCGCTCATTTTCTCGCAGCGGATTGTATCACGAACACAACAATATCGCGAATCCTCGTAGAGAAAAACGTAATCAACCACGAAGACCTTCGCAAGGAGAAACCGAGAGCTGGACACATATTCATAACACGCCGCGGAACCAAACGCATCTTCACCATGATATGTAAAGAAAAATGCACAGATATACCGACTGGCATATGGTCCAGAAATGCATCGAGACAGTCATCAAAATTCTGACAAAGGAAAAACTCGAATCATGCACACTGGCCAAAGATCCCGAGATCATCGACCAATTTCTCTGGGACAACATCAAAACCTACATCCAACAAATCACGGTTGAGCCAAAAATACGAATAACGTTGTGCGAACGAATTATCACGGTACCGCCGAAACTACACCAACAATTCATAATGAAGGAGGCGCACGAATCAACAATCGGAGGGCATAAAGGCATCACGAAAACTCACAAACGCATAGGCGATCAATACTATTGGAAAAACATGAAGGCAGACGTCGCGAAATTCATTAAAACCTGCCAAAAATGCCAAAAGAACAAACTCGTTCGTGTAAAAAATAGAGCACCTATGATAATAACAGACACGCCAACTCAACCTTTCGAGAAAATCGCAATAGACATCGTCGCACCTCTTCCAAAAACTAAAGACGGTCACGAATACATCCTCACGATCATCGACCTATTCAGCAGATTCAGCGTCATGGTACCTCTTAAACAAACAACAGCTCGCGATGTATCCAAAGCGTTAACAACAAGCTTCATAACGACATTCGGCGCACCCCGTGCGATACTCTCCGACCAGGGTACAAACTTCATGTCGGACCTATTCGCATCTTTCGCAGAGTTGTTCAAAATCAAACAGTACCGAACGACAACCTACCATCCACAGTCCAACGGAGCGTTAGAGCGAAGCCATCACAGTCTCGTCGAATACCTCAAACATTATATCGACATGGACAAGAACTGGCACGAACTAATTCCATTCGCGGCACTTTCCCACAACACAAGTGTCCACGAAAGTACAAGGCACACACCATACGAATTAGTCTTCGGAAAACCAGCCTCACTACCATCCGAATTCCCACCTCCCGAAAAACTAGCGACATACGACGACTATCTGCTAACACTACACAGAAATTTAAAAGAAATCCGACAATTGACACGCGAAAAGCAGTTAGCGGCAAAGGAACGCACGAAACGGTATTATGACAGGAAAACAAAATCTCAAAATTTCAAAGCCGGACAACAAGTATTTTTATTACAAGAACCTCGGAAAGGAAAGTTAGATCCCCATTACACTGGCCCATACACTATTGTAGAAATTCTCAACAGTAACAATATCAAGCTTCAAATCGACAGCGACAAAACAAAAATAGTACACGTAGACAAAATCAAAATGGCTCATGTTGCAGATACCACACAGCCGCTATGAACAATGGCATTCTAGTGGAAAACTCACCATTCCCACGTAACCCCGTTTAAAATTGTACGAACACATGCGTCCCAATGCGTCAGACCCCGTCAGTTACACATTTCGCATTCATCAAACCGGCATAATCTTTCACAGCGATTGCCGAGAATTTCGAAAATCACTTTAGCTTACATAACTTAGTAAATTGCAAACCGATGAATTATTTGTATATATGCAAACAAATTAATCCAATACAACGAATAGTTAATGGAGCTGAATGCGAGATACAGCTATTGATTAACCCACATTTCCAAAATCTCGAAACTTGCGACATCCATTTGAAAACAGTAAAACAAACCTATTGGGCGAGAATCTACGATCCCGCACAACCCTAAAAATCCTAAAAGTACCGATCCCGCCCCTACGGAAACGACAATATAACGACACTACGCTCGACAATGCATTAGCGCAATTGTTGACATTACTGGACACACTATCAGACAGGACACTACGAGACAAGAAACAGTAACACGAATAATAGACGACGAACTGACGAAACGCGAGACAAAAAAAATATCAATAAAACAAACTTCGACGAAGACCCTAGGTTAAACATTTACATTTATCTATTATTCTTACGATTTTTACTAATTATCATATAACATTTTATTACAATATTATATTTCCCTACGATATTTATTTTTCTGGCATATTAAAATAATATCAATCACACCAAACAACATATCAATCAACCAGACACACACAGCCACATCCAACCACATCACAATAACGTCCACACTCCACTAACACGGAACTAATCAGAACTCAGACTGTTACAGAGACAATTTAAGGAACAATAATAAGATAATGGAGTAAAAAGGAACAACAATAACAAATAAAAAGAAACAATGACAGACCATAACAACCCCAAACTGGCAAATTAGCGACAAACAGGGAAAAATGGAAAAAGGAAAACAATAAACAACAGTTCAGATGACTCATACACAATCCGGAACACGGAAAATCAAAACAAACGAGACAACCACCGTTTCACTTTCACTGCTATTCACAACCAAACCTATCACGATTAACAAACCTCATCCCATTAACACAATAAGTAATCAATAATAGTTAGTTTCAGGACCATCAGCTGTCCAATTACGGAAACATTCAGACGACAAGACATCAACAGATAACATGGAGACACCAACAGGATAACTGGACCAACATCTTAACCCCAGTATCCTGACCGAATGCACACACCAAGGTCCACATCCCAACCAACAGCAGGAAGAAGAACAAAAACACACAAGATACAATTCAATAGATTACATCGAGTCAAATAATTCAAATAATAGAATAATAATAATTCAAATATAGAGAATAATAATAATCGAGTCAACATTCCAATAATAGAAATCAATGTAAAAATATTTGTATTATATAGCGTCAATACCGAAAATTTCTTGTTCAAAAATTGTAAACGATGGAGACCATCGTCCTCAAAGAGGGGGAGTGTAACGGCCCTATCTTATAACCATTTCTTTCCCACACAACACCTTACACCTACAGCAACCCTGTTATCACTTCGTTCCCATACACATCAGCACCTCCAATTCCGCCACACAGCATCCCTGGGCCACGGTCCCACGGTCCAGAACAATGCAACTCGACCATCCCCTCCACTTCACACTTCCTCCACTTCATTAGCGCTAGTCCTAATCCTCAGTTCATCTCCACCCGTTCAACCGTAAAGACCAATCAATAAACGCTCAAATCTTACTCTTATTTCCGATTATCATTCATTTATTCATTCCGTATTCGACCATCACAAAACCAAAAAAAACGCGTCTCGATGTACAGCAAAATTCTTTTTCACCTCAAATAAGAATGTTGGCGTTAAAAAAAATGGACGTTACAATATTCTCACAAATTTCTAAAAACGTCGTTGCTAATGGAACTGAATACCCAATAACAGTTTTTAAATAAAGTCAATTTTGATCACAAATATATTCAATATCTTTCTGAAATATTATTGCGGCAAGTAATGTTTCGGCACAAGAGTATCAGGTTTATAATAACTTGTAGCTGGAACTGACGACGTGCTGGTGAGATATTGTACTGAGGGTTAATCAGCTGGAAAAAATAGATTATTCGAGGGCTATCGAAATTCATTTACTTTGGGCACTTTGAATAACCTGCATCTCGCACCATGTAGCTTTTTTTCGGCTTGGCTGCCACTTGTGCAGCCTACAACTGCACAAATCTTACCCTGCTTTGAAAGACAAAAATAATAAATATTTTTGAACAATATTGGCAAATACATGTAGAAAAAATTAAAATAAAACACGAAAAATATGCGACGCACGAGACGTGTGAGTTCCGCGTTGCTGTAAAAAAATCAACCAGTCTACGGTTCCGTGATAATAAAATCGAAAAGTATTTACTGACCTTAATAATGAGGTATTCCGCAATTAGTCCAATGCTTCTTTGGAATTTACAATTAAAAAAATAATTCAAATTCAAACAAAATACACAGAAAGGTTAAAATCAACATTGTAGACGCTCAAGTACGATTCAAGATGGCGATCTCTCTCATACATATCTTACTTCAAGACATCGATCCTAGGAATCAGCGCTAACGGTGGATAAATAATGAACCTTCCGCGTTCCTCGATTTTGTGGTCACTTTCCCTAGATCCCTTTCATTAGAGTTCGGACTCCTTTATGTAGTCTCCATGGCTCAACGACAAGCT
This sequence comes from Heteropelma amictum, assembly GCA_959613375.1. Lineage (NCBI taxonomy): Eukaryota > Metazoa > Arthropoda > Insecta > Hymenoptera > Ichneumonidae > Heteropelma > Heteropelma amictum. The sequence goes on along the minus strand of OY390728.1, from coordinate 1,234,447 downwards.
GTATGTACTTCGGTGAAGTTGGCCCCACGCCTCGATCCAAACATCCAAACTGATTCCAATATTAACAACACCAATCATTTGAGAGAGTTTTAGAGAAAAGAAAAATCCTTTGATAGTTTATATTTTATGAAATATAAGAATTTTCTCAAAAACGCAACCAACTGTTACGTCCCGGGAGAGGGATCGAGTACGAGTCTTGTGACCACCGGATTTGGAGCGCGAAGATTTGAATATCTTTCGCCGGAGAGTCTGTTGGTTGGTCCGCGACTCGCGAAATACAATTTTATTATCAATGTGGGTTTTTACACCCGATACTCTTCGGAGATGTTTCGGAGGTTTTAGATCGGAGAAATCTCTGAGTGATTTCCCGAATAAAGTATTAGCCGATTTAACAAATTAACAGAGTTTTATTTAATATTTTAAATCACTATTGTATTACAAGCTTGGTACTTTTTACTATTTCTCGATAATAATTCGGATGATCGTGGATTGAGAGATCTCAGTCTCGTCAATCAAGTTTTAATAATTCGGTCGTAGTCCGGATAATTTCTAAGTGAATTTTTATCTGGATTTTAACGGACGTTACGACGACGTGAACGGAGTTAAACTTTTATCGAAGTGTGTAAGCTGAATAGAACAGAACAGAGTTTATATAGTAAGTTTTGATCGAGGTAGTGGGAGATGATTCGCGTCTCCCATGGATTAACAAAAACGCATTCATACGCTATAGAATGTAGGTCAGACTTGGTATGGGAGGTCTTCCGATTTTTGAATGTTACAAAATTGTTATTAAAAGTTTGTACATAGAGGTTTCGTTTTAAGAGTTTTTTATAACAGTGACGTATAGACGCACGCATTGCGTCTAACAATCGTTAACTCATTTCTGCTTCCGGGTGTTTGTTGTTTGAGTTCGAGCATTCATTGCTATAGGTAGGGTTATCATAGTTCGAAAACAAAAGGCGGTGCATTATACAGTTTATGTCGTACCGCGTGCGTGTATCGAAAGGTAAATAGAAAAGGAGGAAAATATGTTTTTGTGGGAAAACACTTGAAGAGTTTTTCCCTTGCCCTGTTTTAACTTTTACGACTTTTCGATTAAGTGTTTACTGTCGATCCTAGAGCAAGCTTGTTACTAGGCTTATAAGATAATTTGTATGCGTAGGTCTTATTATTGAGAAACAGTCCAACAGAGAAAAGTAGGAAGTTACACGTGCCGTGAGGTTTTGAAAGAAGGGTGTTTACGGCTGTCATAAATTTGGGTGCACTTAATGGCTACATATTCTATGCTTCGCCAAAAGACGCATGCCCTGCAAGTACCTACTGTTGGTATTGCGTGTTTTTTAATGGGGGCTAAAAAAAGTTCGAACGTGAGAGCTGGGACGTAACACAACCGCAGAGCCCTGTCCCGCATGGGCACCCCTGCTCGGCACCCCATAAACTCTTGTATTTTATAAAATATTAACTTGCAAACGATTTTAACCAACTCTCAAACCCTCTCTAACGATTTTCCATCATTTACGATACATTTTTGGCACTTTTGGCAAGTTTTCATATTCTCTGTGCTTGCGAATGACGAGCAGAGGGTGCCCATGCCCTGCCGTGCCATGACACAGCCCTGCGGTTGGTTGCGTTTTTGAGAAAATTCTTATATTTCATAAAATATAAACTCTCAAACGATTATTCTGAGCTCTCAAACCCGCTCAACTGATACTCAAACGATTACAAAAAACAAAAATGTAATAGTAGTCCAGGAGCTGAATACATTTGACGTTACACCGGCCCAGATCGATTATAACCGACGAATTCGTGTAGGGCCGAATCCCCTGATGAAGGCCTGATACTTTCCAACCACAGATTTTGGGAGGCTTTTTTTTGGCACGCGGTGAAAGTTGGCAAAACCATGTTTTTGAGAAACAGCGTCGAAACTATTGATTCCACGAAAAAAAAGTCCAGTAACTTCTTGTAGGTATTAAAAAAACGAACAATTTGGCGGGTCGCAAGCTGAAATCGGTTGATTAGTTCGCTCGCAATAAATTAAAAACCAGCCAAAATGGCCATTTCTATTATACTCCATTATTAATTGAAAAATAGTGTACACCCTCTAAAATCCCAGGATATATGCCCCTCGGTATACTGAACAAGTGTGCAAAACCGGAGCTCGATCGGATGAATAGTTTTCGAGCAAAGCTATTTGTTATAAAAAAACCGACCTTTTTCGCAAAAAATTTGCAGAGCGGGAGAATGTCGCAGCGTAATAAAACAACAACGAAATTAATCCGAAAGAGTCGTACAATCATGTACACTTTGGGGCAAATCGATTTTTCATAATTAAAGGGGTGAAAAACGGCTCCAAAAAGAGGGTACGTTTCTTACTCATAAACAAATGGAATCCCATCGCGAATTTTCAAGTGACAGAGTCAGGACCGGCATTTTCCGAAAGCGGTCGTTTTTCTACGACTTTGGACAAAAAAGATTTGCAAAAAGTTAATTAGGGGGAGATAAAAAAATTAGTTTTTAAAAAATTATTGCAGTTGTTCTTTTAAACATAGAGAGCTAAAAATTGGACAGCGTACAGATTAAGGCTTATGCTAACTGAAGAAAAATTGGCGGAAAAACCCCATATAAATTTATTGTTCATTTTAGCGTTTCATTGGGAGGCCAAATGTGACGCCGCGTTCGGCGGCAGAGTGGGGGCCGTCTCTGGCCCGCGCGCGCTCGCGCAAAAAGTGAATCCGCGCGTTCAAATTCCACGAACATGGAATATCTACAGAACTAATTAACTTATCCGGTTGATTTTTTTTTCAATCTGGGCTAACTTTTTCCGCTGATCATGATTTTGTTATACAAAATTTTGAAAAATGGAAAATTCACCTCCGAATTCAATGATTATTTTTTATTTATTTTTTTTACACTAATTTTTACTCGACTTTAGGGTGAAGTTAGATTCGAATATCATCGTTGTGATGTTCTACAACCACTCTACGTTTGAAAAAAAAATCCAATGAAAAATGTTTTGTTATTGCAGCACGGCTGCAACGCGGCTGCAACTTAAATATTAAAAAACTACTTTATCTGACAATATGATTCCGTGGGGTAATTGGTAGAGCGCTAAGTTACCATTATGCAGGTATTGAGTTCGATCCCCGGTGATATTTTTTTCGTACGCATTGTTTTTATTTATATACATATATACGAACACATCGATACTTTGCATAACACCATCCACATAACTAATTTCTTAAACTGAACAAAGTAATTTAAATTGTTTCCAATATTTTTAATCTCATAAAAAACCAATAATCATGGTTATTTTTTTGTATTGTTTACGTGAGTTTACTATATAGGTATTTATTTTTCGAAAGTATAGCGTCGTTCGACTTTTAGACGTCTGTTTTTCCCAGCTCCGTCTTCGGCTTCTATACTCCAATGCTTATAGCTGTTTGTCCATTTTTCTTAATTTATTCCAACTCTGTTCCTTTGGCTCCTCATTGCCTTATTTCTATGTGTCTGAGGTTAATTATAATATTTGGTTAGTTCAATAATCGGTGTAAAAATAATTACTTTCTTACCATCTCTACCTTATTCATTATTTCATATAATGGGCCTTGTAGGTAACAGGCCAGCCCGCCAAAACATTTCAGTCGCTATGTTGGTCGGATCTTCTCGTGATTGGCTAATAATGGGGAACATTTTAACTAGAGCGACGTGAGGGGCGAAACTTGGAACTATAATTTTTCAAGGTCTCCGGCCGAATTTCCTAGCCCCACTTGCATGGAGATAACACCTCTTCCCTCTATTCTCCATGCCCATGCCCATGGCCAACCCATGGCCATGGTTCAATTCAACTACACAAAGTTAGCCTAGCAACTTTCGATAATTAAACTTTGGACTTATCTTATCGTTTGGTGGTCATGTGGTAGTGTTTGGCAGCGTAATTGAAACGTTTAGTAGTCGATTGTTTTTGCGTAATTAAGCACTACCCAATTCAATTTACCTGTGTGAAATTAGCCCCCCCGATTAAAACCGATCGGTATGTAATTATGCACAATCGTTTGTAATTCGTTACAAGTGACCGTAAGTCCGTTTAAAATGTTTCTTAGTTTAGCCATTCGCCGGAAAATGGAAAATTTTGTGACCGTGAAGTTGGTCTCCAACTGTTCATTTATTGATTTTTACTTTTCAAACGTTTGTAACTAATTTGTAAGTGATTGTGAGTGATTATAAGTTCGTTTGAAACGTTTGTTAGCTCAGCGGTTTACCAGAAAATAAAAAATTTTGGTCATCATGAAGTTGGTCACGCATACGATGGAACGCTTATGAGCGCATCCGCATGGTTTTGTTTGTCAGAAAGATAACAATTACTTTTTTGGGCTTAGTTGTTCTTTTCACAATTTGTAAGTCATTTATAAGTGATTGTAAGCTTAATTGAAATGTTTGATAGTTCAGCCGTTCGTCGGAAAATGGAAAATTTATGAGACTGCGGAGTTGCTCTCCAACCTTTCGTTTTCGAATTTTTTTTTATACGTTTGAAAATCGTTTGTAAGTGATTGGAAGTTGAATTAAAACGGTTTTTAACTCAGCCGTTTGCCAGAAAATGGAAAATTTAGGTAACCGTAAAGTTCGCCCCCAACTATTGTTTCATGATTTTTTAAAAAATGTTTGTAATGGATTGTAAGTTTCATGTAAACGTTTCTTAGCTCAGCCATTCGCCGGGAAATGGAAAATTTACGTAACCATGAAGCTGGTCACGCATACACTGGAACGCTAGATCAACCCATCTGTACAACTCTGCGAAGTTAGCTCCCCGCTAGGTTCAAAAACAATTATAATTAAAGTTGTTGTGGGGTCAGGACGAAACGATGTCACCGAGATGAATTTTTTTGCAAACGTTCATGATCCCTTTACTAAACAACCAGTCAAATTTCAAAACAATCCACAGACTAGCTATTGAAGCAACAAATTGCAAAGTTCGAGTATTTGGTGTGCTCATCACATTATGTTTACGGGAATGTTCCAAACATTTTTCGGTATATTATATATATCTGCCCAGAAAAAGATGCCACGGAGTTGAAAAAACAGGTATGGTTAAATGGAATATCGGACTAATTTTTGGTGCCTTGGAAATAATAATTTACAGTACCGATTCACACGAATTAATATTCTGTTACGATTGTTACAATCGCGCATTTTTCCAAAAACTGAGCACACAAAATATAAAGTCTCGGAAAAATGGCTATAGTGTGTTACGTCCCAGCTCTCACACTCGAAGTCTTTTTTTTAGCACCCAATTAAAAAAACACGCAATACCAGCAGTAGGTATATCCAGGACATACATTCATCGGTATCTTCTTTCGACGAAACGTAGAACACGTAGTTCCTAAGCGCACCCAAATTTATGACAACCATAAACCACCCCTCTTTCGAAAACCAGATGCATATGCATCTTTCCTTTTTCTTACCTCCACTATCTTTTCAATAAATTACAAACCACCGCATATAAGAGATTCCATGAACTTTGTAAGAAATCTCCCCTAATATTTACAATAGACGTCTTGTGGAAAAACTGTAAAAGATAAAAATAGCGTAAGGAAAAGACACGATAAGAGTCTTCCGACAAAAATATTTTTCTTCCTTCTTTTCCTAATAAATCTTTGGAATATACATATATAATATGAATCTTACATACCGCCTCTATATTAAAGCCACGGTATTCCTTATCCAAAGTAATATAAACGCTCAAAACTAAAGCAAGCAAAAGATAGGAAGTCGCCCAGACTCCGACACGTCGACGCGCCGCCTGTCATATCAATGTTCAAATCTTAACAACTTTTCGGAAACCGAGACGCTGACCCCTAAACTCTGTCGCGTCTAAGCGTTATCATAATCTCTAATGCACAGACGCAGCCAAATAATCTCGTTGCTGCATCTCTTTCTTATAACACCCAAAAGCAAGGAGAGTAATCCCTCCCACATTTAAAATTAGCCAATGTCTAACAGGAAAGCAATATCTTTTTACCAAATTCTAACATATGGGAGGCGTTAACCAACTCTCACCGTATTTTCAGAAAGTATTATATAAACTCCGTATAAGTTACAAAAGTCAGTTCACTTCGATATAAATTTTACTCTGTTCACGTCGTCGTAACGTCCGTCAAAATACGAACAAAATTAACTTAGAAATTATCCGGACTTCGACCAAATTGTTAAAACTGATTAACGAGACTGAGTTTTCTCAATCCGCGATAAACCGAATTATTATCGAAAACCATAAACTGTACCAAACTTGTTATACAATAGTGATTAACCCTTTCAGCCCTGACTTTTTTTGAGTCGAGCAATATTCGTCACATTTTGTTTTTAGGGTCGTTGATTACGAATCCGATGTCAGATTTTCAATATTCAAAATGGCGGATCCAATATGGCGGACGCCTTATTCAAAACTAGATCCGATTGGCCTGAAATTTGATACTCGGGGGTTTTTTGGGACGCAGATTATGAATCCGATGTCAGATTTCCAAAATTCAAAATGGCGGATCCAATATAGCGGACGACTTATTTAAAAATTGATTCAATTAGCCTGAAATTTGATACTCGCGGGTTTTGGGGTCACAGATTACGAATTCGATGTCAGATTTTCAAAATTCAAAATAGCGGATCCAATATGGCAGAAGATTTATTCAAAAATTCATTCATTTGGCCTGAAACTTGTTACCCGGAGATTTTCGGGGCCGCTGATTACAAATACGATGTTAGTTTTTAGAAATAAAAAATGACAGATCCAACATGGTGGACAAAAATGAAATAAGTTCACACTTGCGCTCTAGAAAATGACCACTTAAACTTTTACGGGGTCACTGTTCACCAATCTGGTGTGAACTTTTCGAAATACAAAATGGCTTATTCAGGATAGTGGAAAGTTGATTATCTGAACCTTTTTTTTTGTTAAGCATTTGTATTATTTTGATAATTAACAATAGCTGGAGTCATTCACTCTCTAGTCTGATATTGAAAAAAAAAAACGAACAAAAACAACAAAAAAAAATAAAAAAATGGGATCAGTGTTCTGTAACCTCCCCGTGGTTGATTCTGGTAACTACGAATTTATAGGCAAATTACAGGCAAAGCTGATATAAGATTTGTAATCATCAATAACGAAAATCCTAGAGTGATCATTTTTATTAGAATAGATTGATTTTTTTTTCTTTTTTTGTTTGCTATCTTGGATCCACTATTTTGCATTTTTAAAAACTAACATCAAATTCGTAATCTGCGACCATCAAAACCCCTAAAAAAACATATCCAGGCCAATTGAATCAATTTTTAAATAAATCGGCCGCCATATTGAATTTTGAAAATCTGATATCAAATTCGTAATCTGCGACTTCAAAAACCCCCGAGTAGTCATTTTCATGAGCCTAGCTCCACGTAATTCGACAATACGCAATTTTGTTAAAATTCTTACCAAAAACGTTCATTTGATTATATTGTTATAACTATGAAATTGTTATTAACTTTTGGCACTATACATTTTTGTTGCAAAGTAGAATAAATTTGTGGGCCGCTGGCGTTGGGAAATCAAAAAAATATTGATTTTTGACAAAGTTATGAACGTTTGAACGCAAAAGTGGTTTCGATCGAAACCACCAGGGCTGAAAGGGTTAGAATATTGAATAAAAATTTTGTTAATGTGTTAATCGGGAAATACTGTATTCGGAAAGTCCCTATGAGATTTCTGCGATCCAAAACCTCCAAAACATCTCCGAAGAGTATCTCCGAGTGTAAAAACTCACATTGATAATAAATTGTATTTCGCGAGTCGCGGACCAGCCAATAAAAGACTCTCCGGCGAAAGATATTCGAATCTTCGCGCTCCAAATCCGATGGTCACGGGACTCTTATTTTATCCCTCTCTCGGGACGTAACAGTGTAAACGGCTCAAGCGCCCGATTTTGAGGTCAGGAACGGGGCGCGTATATGACAGCCATACGCATGCATGTTCGGTATTTATTAACAAAAGTTATCCCACCTCTTTACAGTACTCTGTATTAGCATAAGAAAATGTAATCAAATTGAAAAAAAAAATTCAAAAATGGATGGGTTGTTTTCTTACTTTATCATTCGTAAATGTAACTCTTTTTCGATTGCTTTTAATTATCTGGAAGAGATTCATTACCTATTATTTCACAAGGTAAATGTTTTCCAGAAGCCATTTTTGAATTTTTTTTTCAATTTCATTACATTTTCTTGAGCTAGTACAGAGTTCTGTAAAGAAGTGGGATAACTTTTGTTGATAAATAATGAATTATAATTAAATAATACAAATAGCAGAGAATAATTACAAATAATTTCTAGAAAATATACTTGCAACATTTTTTACGTGCACATACTCACCGTTTGAAGGGATGCTTGCATTTTTGAAGACTTTTGAGGACAGAATTTTTATATTTGTTTTATCTTATGCGATGCGATTGAATAGATATAACCATTTGTATTAACCCGCCGTGTGTGCACTATATTTTTCGAGTACACGGGGTCTTTTAGGGAACAGTCGAGTTTCAGCTTTCCAGGCTTTAAAAAAATCTAAAAAAATGCTGGGTTACTTCTTGAAATGTCCACTACATGGCCTAGAAGTTGCCGAAGTCAACAGTCTTAAACCGTTGATAATAATAATTGAATTGTCGAAAAAGGGAAAAATATTTGAGTTACAAATTTCAACTGTTCCTTAAAAGCCCCAGTGTACACATAGAGGGTTAACGTGCCATCATTTATCGTTATGCATATTATTCGATAAACGATTGTAAAGAATTACCAATAATCGTACATTGATATTTGTACATGAAATACGTTTGTTTATTTCATGTGTTACGTCCCAGCCTCATGCTCGAACGTTTTCTTAGCCCTCTTTTAAAAATAACGCAATGCCGACAGTAGGTACTTGCACACCACGCACATACCGGTATCTTCCTTCGTCGAAGCGTGCACAATTTGTAATACACAAGTACACAGAGATTAATGGTAACTGTAAATGCTGCCCTTCCGGAAAAAGTCTATCTAGCATATACTGTCTGTCTTCACAGATAGACCTCACTCGACGTAGGCGCGTTCTTTTTTTTCATCATAGTTTCCCTAAATTCGGCATAAAAAATTTGTCTCAAAACTCAGCAGCAATCGCATCGCAAATCGAATTCAAAAGAGTAACGGGATAGCCCCTGCAGGACCTTTCCGACGCGCAAACCTGTTTTTTATATACACTTCATTTATTCTCTTTTTGTATCTAAAAGACACCGAAACCCTTCAACACACATGCCTCTTAAAATGCGGAATTTCCTCAAACTTCACTTCAAGAAAATAAAAGCTGAAACTCCCCTAAACAGGATGATGACATGTATAAAAAAATCAAACAATCTTTCCGAAAAACAGGATGACGACCCTTGAACTCTGTGTCGCTATTATCCATGTATAAAAAAATCAAACAATCTTTCTGAAAAACACGATGACGACCCTTAAACTCTGTCGCGCCCAAGTGTCGCCGTCACATCACTTTATAAAGATAATGTTCAAAAAACTGCCAACATAAAAAATAAAGGAGTTCCAACATTCTCGATCATCGGTCAATTTCTCTTTTTGACTACGACGGTTCCCTAAGCAACTGTTGGGGTTGACGGTCGATAATAACAAAAACCTACAGATACGAACAAATCGTTCCCCACGAGCTTGTACTCTTGATCACGCGAAATGACTAGTCGATTTAACGTGACCAACCTATGTCACTCACTCACCCAAGGTAAGTCACTGGTCTCTTCTTACGGTTCTACCTTACTACTTTGAGTACACCTGCACTTCCGTTTGGACAAACCGCTAGCGATTACCCCGCTTTATTCCTCAATCACCCGCCTAATATTCTCTACATCCCTTGGTCAGCTACGCACGGCCTGATTCTCATTCCTTGACGACGTCCTGCTTTTACTTCTAATCACAGTTACCCGCAATCGCAAACTTACTGACTATCCTAAGATAACCCGCTCTAGCGATCTCATGTCACGACTCTACCAGTGATCATTCGTTTTCCTAATCCTCAATTGCCTCGACGTCAACGCCCCACTTTATCGATGCTGACGTTGGTTTTGGTTCTCTCATGCTTGCGATCCTATTTCCTTGGATATGTCATTCAATGCCTCAATCAATATGACCACCTGGATGTGCATGGATAATCTCGCCGAATCATTCTCTACGGACTTCCTCTCTGATTGCCATCTTCACTCATGTGACCCATCACCGTCTCCGACTCTTCACGTAAGTCTACTCCTCTTTCTATGTTAACTTTTCCTTTACTCATCCAAGCCATACGCATGCTAAGAACAGATAAGAAATCTCGAAATTCAGGATGACTATTAATTCTCTTTTGCATCTAAACTCCGTCTCAATTTCTAAATGCACGAAAGCAACCGGTTTCTCTTGTAGCTGCCTAATCCATGATATTAACGAACCAATGATTGTCATCTCCTATCCCAAAAACTAAGCCGTGGGAGGCGCTAACCAACTCCCACCTTTTCCGAGAAATTATTATAAAACTGCTATACAAACTACAAACGTCGTTCAATCCTTACCCAAATTTTATCGAGTTCACGTCGTCGTAACGTCCGTTAACTATTGTAAATTTCGGATCTAAACAAATTGTGTAATTTGTGTGTTTAAACCGATAATCAAATCATAAAACTGTACCGACGTCGTTTCAACTTCAGTGATAATTACTTTTTTTTAAATAAATACTTTGGTAACTTGTCATCCGACGGATACTTTCTTTATACGGAAAATTTCATCGAAGTTTCTCCGAAATTAATCCTGGCAAAACATCTCTGAAGAGAATCGAGTGTAAAAACACCATTGGTTATTGTATTCGCGAGCTACGGACCAACCATCATCAAAATCGGGACGGGACGTAACACATATTCGATTTTAGTGGGATAGCGGGAGAGTGCGTTGCATCGTCCCGAGGGTGGATTTTCTAGGGCAATTCTTCGAAGGTTGAGCCTAGGGTCAAGACGCTCGAAGAGAGGGAAACTCGTGAACGACACCAGATAAACCTTAGGCAGAAGGTTTCGATTTGGAAAAGCGTGCGGACGGTTTTTTTCCGATTGTAGTCTACCGTTAATATAAATTTCGTAAAGATCGTAATCGTGCTTGAATTCTTCGACCACGTCCTTCCACACTCTCGAGGTTCTCAAGGTGAGGTTTTCCTGCCGGTAAGCAACGCGCAGCGCTCATTCGAATACGATTATATATGAATCATCATTATCGCCGATATTTATAAAGGTCCATCAGTACTAATGAACAGTAATGGTTTGAAGATTTTTTCGATAACAATTATGAAGCAGATTCTATACTTAAAACATCTTGTTGCTCAAGTCAATAACGTTATTGTAATTCAATTACGTTCAAAATTTGCGACATCAGCAACAATCACCGACATAAATAGGTTTTGTTCTCAATGAGAAATTTGGTCATACAGGATTATGACTATGGCGTTAGTGCATCCTGTCAGCTAGGCGCAAGACGAGATATATTCACAAATATTGTTTTGACCACATAACTTGATGGATCAAGATTTACAGTCAGTTTTTTGATTAATTCTATTCGTGAAAGTGTACATGCCCAGTAGACACAAAGCAACAGTGACATAACATAAACGTTGGAGTTTCCGCCTTGACAATATCACTGCAACAAAACAGCCCTGATATATAACAGCTACATTATTGAGACAAAAATTCCAACACTCATGTTATGTCACTGTTGCTTTGTGTTTACTGGGTGTCTTGTATAGCCGGTGATAAAAATTGTGCAATCAAAATCAAACCCATGGACTATTTTAGCTCCAATCGATGGTGTTCCACCTTAAATTTAACTAATAATCATTCCAATTTAATTCATGTTAATGTTTTTCATTATTTTCTTTTCTAAATTTTTGTAGTTATTCTATGATTTTAGACATTACTAAAAAATCTTAAATCGAAATTATTATTAATTTTTTCTCAGTCGTTTCAGTCGTTCAAGGATTTTCAATATCAATAATAGATCACGAATCTTGTGAAATTATTTGAAACATTGTCACCTTTGACTAGAGAATAACAATTGTTCACTATGATGAGAAATTTGTATTTTTATTATCTTTACAACATTGAATTTTGCATGTTAATATTTCAACATCACTGAACACTTTCAACATGTGACGAAGTAAATGAGTTTACCCTCTTGATTGGGTTGTAGATTACCCGTCTTGATAGAAGATATTCGGCCGCTTAAAAGATGGGTCGTCGATATCGAATACCATAGTGAAATATCCATATATAAATACCATAATTTAGTTTTGCATTTCTTAGGACACATGGAACTTCGATACAATGAAGCACTTATGAAGCAAACTGTGGAGATCTGTTTAAGTAAAACACTAATGGTATACTGTCAAAATTAAGGGATAACAGATAAATGAACTCACCGATATTGAAAGAGTATAAAAAAAAAAACACAGTACAATAGCACAATAGCACTAACTAAGAAATACTGTTTCTGTCCCTAGATCATTTACACGATATTTATCAATTTGCAGCCGTTTTATTGATTTGAACGTCACTGCAGTACTAGTAATGCGATAATTCTTACGAACTACGATCATTAATTATTGGACCGCAGTATTGTTTCTTTGCTTTTGGCTCTCAGTGTTTCGTATAAAAAAAAGGAAAGTGGGAGAATTTTCAAGTCATATCTTTGACAGATGATACAACAGAGTGAAAATTGGTAAAAGAATAATAATGACGAACTGGTCTTTCAACCATAGCGAATTACATAAGAGTTCAAAGTTTATCTGTCCATTAACCCTTACTTGCCACACTGGAGTAATAAAATACCCCAGGCTTACGTGATATTACAGAAGTGTGACAAGTAAGGGTTGAACAAAAAAAAAACAAATGTTCCCTTTCGATTTTATTATGATAGATATTTTTTCGGCAGGCACTTACGAATGCTTAAATTAACAGTGAACATATACATTAAACATGTACTTGTTACTTTCGCGAATATTAACGAGAAGTACATCACTGATTCGGGAATTGTTAAATTATACCGATACCAATGGAAATTCAATTCCCTTTTGTTACGAGACAAAGAAATTGGGTCAATGTATTCTATATCGACTAATTTTAACTCTTCGGCGTCAGCTGGACATATCCTCCATTATATGGATCTATTGAACGAAGAAAGTACCATGTAAAATAATAAACAAGTGATGCTACGTTACGCTATCTATTATTCAATTTACCTCAGACAATATCGCCCAATTATCACTCTCATTGTGTACCGTCAATCGAAGAATTTTAATACGTCCCAATCGTTTATCTACTGTTCCAGTCGACATTCCAAGAGCATCGAATTTTCCTACAGAATAAAAAAAAAAGTGAATAATAAGCATCTCAATGGCGATAAGAAGCAATGTTATTTCCGTACCTATTATGACGTAACCATCTTCTGTAATATTATTGCTATTCCTATTGAGAGAGTCTGATTTTTCAAAAAGACCTTCTACTGTTGTATTGTAAAACTTATCGGAAGGATGTTCAAGATTTCCACTTCTAAAAAAATATCTGCAACGGAATAAGAAAATAACATTGTGCTATTATTGAGCAAAACTCTATTTCTGAATGTACTGATAATATGCACACTGTTTAGATTAAATGTTACAACGGTTTTCGTGTGTACTTGTCGCAAATATTAGTTGGCTCATAATACTTTTAGCTTGCCGATATATTTAGTTATTCATGAAATAAAGTTTGATTTTGAATAATAAATACGTCAATTTCTGATTCGTTCTATACATTGAAATTCCAAGATGCGATTCAACAGTTTGCGTACTTGGCATGTGCCACTGGATATCTCTGTTTATGAACTTTGTTTGACGTTAATACGAATGTAATAATATGTTGCTTAAGTTTCCAATTAACCATTTTTGTACAGATACGCTGTAGATGTACATGTATCTTTACTGAGGAACTATTCTTTTTTATTTAGTCCTCTTTGTATTCTTGTGTTTGGGTTTTTACGGTCCTCCCCTTTCCCTCGTGTTCCTTCGTTCCATTATCAATATTTTCCATTTGCCGTGCCGTCTAACCCCCCTATAATGTGCGTCTTCAGTCGTCTTACCTCCCCTTACTGTATCGCATTTGCACGAGTGCACGGGGAAACGGCAGAAAACTCACGATGATAGAGTCGACCCTTTGGACGGAGCTTGGTAGTCTCCGTAAGGATCACCAGGTTCCGGAAAAAATGACCTCTTACCTCCTTACCTTGGTACCTTAATGACCTCCCGCTTAGCGTTCCGATGCGCCAGACGACGCAGGGCTAAACGGTCACGCATCCCAGTTACTGTCCGTGCACAATGCGGCTTAACTGATATGAATGCCTGAGCCGTACGACGACCACGCACCCTTCGCTGTCACTTTACTGACGAACCATTTGATCAAAGTATGCTTTGATTAATAGTATACAGCGTGTTCCATAATGGTCAACCGACCACTGGGGGATCGGCAGATGGTGAAATTCTGGACCGAAAAGCCCTCTTTCATTTTTTCCTCCGACGCCCCCTGATGAGATATTAATTAAGCTCAGCCAATAGGACGCGCCGAATAAACGGTCAACACGGCACGTAAGTGCTGTACGTGAAGGCGTAGAGCACCTCAAAAGTGTGCGCGTAAACCCGCGAATGAGATTGATAGTGCGCGTACGTTGGGAGAGATGAATTTTGGGCTTTCTTGAAGCATGAATAAAACGAGATAGTGCTAGCGAAGGAGAAGCAATATGAGGAGGGGACGATTGAAAATTGAGTCTGGGTACCACGCGATTATTCTTTCAAAAATTTGTAAAAAATTGAAAAAAGGTCCAAAAACGACGTTCCTTTATCTATCGTCTTTGTTAATTAATAATGATAAATTTCCACAATTAAACCATTTACGTGGGATGTAACCTCGGAGCGCTACAATGCCCTGAAGCGCAGTATTGGTCATGAGAATCGACGATACTTAATAACTAGCATTAATTGACAATTTAACAAAAAATTTCAATTGAAAGACAATAACCAATCCTCCTAATAAATTTCAATGAATTTTCATTTCCTGTGTGTGTTTCAAATTATTTAATTTAAAAAATCTTGCGAATCATTACGCTACGTAATCTCTAGAGAGATGAAAATTTTTAAAAAATTGGCCATCCAATCAACAATATCCGGTATAATAAAAAAGCACTAATAATCGATTTCACGCGATTATCATTGGATTGTTTAATGCGATTTTCAAGATGGCTTCCAATTATCACGTGGCTCGTAATTTTCAATACATTCTTTAATTTCAATTCTTTCGTTATAAAATCAACCTTTTGAAAAAATTGTTTATTACAATGTCTACAAAAATTCGATGACTTTAAATTGCGACTTTTGCGAATTGCGACTAAATTCATGATTTTAATTGCTTCAAATTTCATTCACTGAAAGTGAATGAAAATTCATTTTTTGTTTTTTTTTTGCAATTCATTAAATTAAACTTCTACAAATAATTTATCGAAGTTTTTAGAAAAACTAATTTTTGAAAAAAATCTTTATTTCGATTTATGGACGAATTTTGGTGGCTTTTCAGATTGCAACTAGAGCAAATTATTTTTCTTATTGACTTTTTTTGCAATACAATGAAATTGATTTTTTTGCAATGCTCATTGCAACTCGAATAAAAAAATATTGGAGTTACATTGAATTGAATTCTTTTTATTTAATTTTTTTGCAGTGACACAAAAAATTCTCAGTACTCGGATGGGTGACTGCTCAATTAGAGGGGGGGGGGGGGGGGGGGGTACGAAACTGGCCAATTGTAAGGGGGAAAATGGAATAATGAAGTAGGAAGGTAGAATAGATAAGCGGGAAGAAATCGTGGAAATCCAAGAAGTAGGTGTAAGCATGAAAAAAAATTCATAATTCAAAAATACAATTTTTCAAATAGTTTATATCAACTTATGGAAAGAACGCTGATTAACACTGTTTACATAACAGTGGCGTGCGATGAACTAAACGTTCGGGGATTAAGACCAATTTGGACTAAATTTTTTCAACCGCAAGCCACTGTTATAAAACTGTTCTTTTTCATAAATTGATATAAACAATTTAAAAAATTGTATTATTGATTAATTTTTTTTTTAATTTTTGTGCGCACATTCATCGTTTGGGTTTTTACGACTTCTTTCTTCTATTCTATTCTTCCTTTCAACTTCATTGTTCCATTTTTGAATTGAGTGTAATTACAATTTTTTAAATTCGGATTCCAATAAGCAATTTAAAAAATCATTCTCATTGTATTGTAAAACATTCAATGAAAGAAACAATTTGCTTTAGCTGCAATTTAAAGAATCAAAAGTTTTCCATAAATTGCAATAAATTTTTTTTTCAAAAATTGTTTTCTTCAAAAACTGCCCTAAATAATTTTAGACACTTAATTTAATGTACTTGCAAGAACATTAAACAAAAAAAGTATTTTCGTTTAGTTGCAATTTAAAATCATCGAAATGTGGTTAAACATTGCAATGAAGAATTTTGTTCAAAAACTACATTAAACGATTCAAAAATTGGATTTCATTGCAGAAGAATTGAAATTGGAGAATGTATTTTAATTTAAGGATAATCTAACAAATTGAAACTATCTTCAAAATCGCAATAAATCATTTAATGCTAATTGCGTGTTATCGATGATAGATGGTTTTTTATTATACAGCAAATTGTTGATTGCTTAGCGAAATTTTAATAAAATTTTTATCTCACTAGAGATTACGAAGCGTAATGATTTGCAAGATTTTCTGAATTAAAAAATTTCAATCACGTACAGGAAATAAAAATTCATTGAAATTTATTAGGTTTGATTATTGTCTTTCAACTTAAATTTTTTATAATATTTTCAATTATTGTTAGTTAATAAGTATTGTCGATTCGCATGACTACAACCACGGTTCAGAGCATTGTGGCACTTTGAGGTTACATCCCATGTAAATGTGGAAATTTATTATTATTAATAAACAACGACGATAGTCAGAAGAATGTTGTCTTTCGACCTTTTTTCGATTTTTTACAAATTTTTTAACGAATAATCGCGCGGAACGGAGACTTGATTTCCTATCATTCCCTCCTCACAGTATCCTTAACACTATCTTGTTTTATTCGTATTTCTAGAACAATCGACGTTGATCACTCACACCACACGCACGTTATCAAACGCATTCGCGCCTTTACACGCACACTTCCACAGCTCTACGCCTTCACGCACACCACTTACTCGCCGTGTCGACGGTTTATTCGGCACGTCCTATTGACTGGACTTAACTAACTGATGTCTCATCAGGGGGGCGTCGGAGGAAAAAATGAAAAAAATTCTTTCGTTTAATAATGTTAGAATTTATCCTCATATTAATATTCTCCTGACGCGTGCGACGTGGTCTCTCGATAAAGGAAAAACATTCTCCATTCTCATCCAGACTTAGAACTGCTTATGACGAATTTTTTTTCGTATCAATTATTGAAACTAGCAAACAGCAGGTCTTTCGGGTAAAGGGTGTTGGTGACTCTCGCTTTGTTCGATCAATATACTTATCTCGAGTCGCTACCGTGTCTCTTGAAATAAAAATTGCCGTCTGTCCGTAAAGATATTGCCGAAATTATTTTTCCATTCGTTTTTAAAGCAATGGTGCATGGCACTTGGTCAAGATGAAAGCCAAATCCCGAAACAGATCATTTCCGGAAATGCAATAATATTTCATTTGAAAAAAATCATACTCGGCAGAATGGATAGACGTGGGCAATTAATTTGTTTCTTAACCTCCAGACACTTAAAAAATGATCGCTCATAGTTTTTTTTTTATCTGATTTTTCGAACTTTTCGTACTTTTGATGAAAATACTTACTTCTTCATAAAAATAGGTCGTGTGAATTTAAATGTAACATGATCCCCAGGCTGCGGCAGTAGCCCCCAAAAGAAAGATTCACCTTTGTATGCTTTGAGTAAGGTAAACTGTTTGTATGGCTTTATTTGGGATTCAACCGTTGCGTCCGGATTTTCATGGCCATAATACAACGTAATTTTGCCAAATTGTTTATCCTGTTTAAATAGAAAAAAAATCTGAATTATAATACTCTGAATTTTTAAAGGATACTTATTGAAAGCTTAATTTCTGCGTACTTTCAACTTTTGTACTTTTCCTCTTAATGACGAATAAGTACCAATGTGTTGAAACAATGAAGGTTTGTAATGCAGCCATAATTCTGCTTTAGCCATTTTACAATGTTTCTGTAAAAAAAAACGGTATATCAACGGCTGCTAATTTGGTATGAAAAGTTGTTACAAATCAGTCATGTGCCTGCTATCATCTCAATGGTATACTCACACTATCGGCGTCGAGACTGCAAACCTTCGTTGAGATGAAATGATCAAGCAGCCAATCGACAGGCTTGTCATTGTAAAACATGAGAAAGAAGTGTACCAACCACGGTAATTCAACGGCTTTGAAGAGCTTGCCTGAGATAATATTACAATGCAGAATCTAAAGCCATTCAATTAATATTCAGGAATGATGATTAGAAAAGTGAAAGTCTTACCGATAAAACCAAGTTCACAAAAATCTAAAACAAACCAATTTTCTTTCACACTGATTTTTTGTAGGGCAAAAGATTTCATAGACTTTATAAAGTTTTTCTTAGCTAGAATATCATCCTCCAGTTGTATATAAAATGTTCCTTTAGTTTCGGCATATGACATTAAAAATGCATAATCTAAGTTCTGCTTTGATCGCCAAACTACACGCTGATGATCATCACCGAGTGTATTACGAATTTTTGATAGGTCAGGATAGTACGAAGGTGATGGTGATATAACTTCTATTACACCAGCTTCGGTTTCTATGGGAAATCTTGGCATAAACATTCAATGGGTTAGTTGATTTAACTTGTGCAATGGATACTATATCGCTAGGTCGCTTGTATACTTACTGAACTTCAATTTGTTTTGCAACGTAAGCTACATACTCAAGGTCTGTCTGAAAAATTGTACAAATCAGCATCAAATACACATTAAACTGGGAGTGAATTTTCGATTGAATTTGGTCTTCATTAGGGTGTGCCAAAAAAAAAACATTTTTTTTCCCCAACAGGTTCAAAAGTTTTGATACTTGAAGAAACAAGTCAATTATCATTGTAGCTCTTAATATTAATATTTAAAGCTAAAATTGGAACATGGGAAAATCTTCTTTTAACTTTTAGAACTTTATATCGCGGCAATGGCAATCGGCAATGGCAATCGGCAATGGCAATCGGCAATGGCAATCGGCAATGGCAATCGGCAATGGCAATCGGCAATGGCAATCGGCAATGGCAATCGGCAATGGCATAAGATAAGCCTATAACATATTTTCAAAGAGAATTGAACGCTCTACAAGAAAGCTCTCTTATACTTATTTGTTTTCGCTTTAATATTTTTAAAAAAATGAATTTTCGAACAGCAAACTCAAATGTCACTCGAATGGCTGTCTTTATCAAAACAGTGTAAGATAACTTTTTTGAAGAGCATTCAATTGTCTACACAAAAATGTTTGGACTTGTCCATAGAATATGAGCGCGGCGAGGCACCTCTAAACATTAATATCAAATTAAGGGGGAATAAAAAAAGGGAAAAATGAAAAACAAATTTATTGGGCAGTTTTCATAACGAATTGCCGCTTCTTTGAATCGATAGTATTATATTTTCATTTGAGGCAAATGTTATCGGGCAAACATAACTATTTTACTTGTCTTAAGATTTTGCGAACACGTTTCTCACATAACACTTACAATTTAAAGAGAAATTACTATCGAATATATAAATGACAATACCCAATAGGGATTGTTCATCAGCATTCCTCAAGCTGATATACGTTATTTTGTGTATGATGTTGCATTTCAATAAAACAAACAAAAAATGTTATACCAGAATTAATACTTTACCATTTTTCCTCATTATTTTTTAACCTTTAACTGGCAGTAGGAGTTAAAAATACCCCAGTGTTTTTTTGAGCTCGAATAAAACGTACTAAATTCCATAAAATGGACCAAGTATCGCCATTCACCATCAGTTGACATCATTAATTAGAGAAAAAGTGGGATAGTATTGTGCGGCAAGCGTCAGTGTGCGTTGAACAGATTTTCAAAGTGAACCTCCTGAAAACGTGAGGTATTTTTTACCCCTTGTGCCGTTAGTGTATTAAAAAGTTTTTTTTTTCATAAAGTTTGGACGATGGTTATTAATAATTTTTCTACAATTTCAAATGTAAGTACATCATGTGAAGTGAAATAAATTTTTTTTCCATTATTTCATACGTTTCCAGTTATCAGATGACAAAAATACTTTGTTGCTATGAATGAAAATTTCAGCACTTTCCGCCATTTTCACATCAACTTGTGATGAAATAATTATTTTCTTCTATTTTTACAATAATTTTTGCGATTTTCAATGAAAAAAATGGATTTGAATATTGAATAATGTGTTGCTTTATTTTACCCCAAATTCACGCTCTCATTTTGCAAAATAAATACCTTTTTAGAAAGCATCGATATCGCTCCAATTTTTTCCTCAAAGTGTACTAACTTGAGAGTACAAGTGTACATTTTTAGCTCAAAATATTAAAAATCAAGAAAGTTTAGCATTTTCAAGTAAAAACAACTCATTTATTAGGTTTTTTTTTCGAATCTTTTTTCAAGTTAAATAGAACAAATCACTACAGAACCGATTATAATCTAAAAAACATACTGCAAACTATATCGGATTGAATTTTCAAGCGAAAATATTCAATAGCGGCTGCGTAAAACGCGTTTGAACACGTGGGGTAATAAGGACCCCTTGTGCCAGCAATGTCATATGGAGGAATTCTGCCAGTTGAAGGTTAAATATGATCAATTTTCCAACATTGATGTGTATAAAATTATTAACTATACCATTATTCAAACTTCATTTTCAATGCGATCTAAAGGTGCAAACATAATAGAAATATTACTTCATGAATATTAAAGAAATTTCCAGGCTTTCCAACATGCAATTGCACATTATGAATTACAATGAATTATTAGCTTACCTCAGCGACTAGTACAATGATCACTGTATCAGAAATTTCTTCGGGGCTCATGCAATCGATCAAATTTTTCAAAGTTACTAATAAATAACTCTGCACATCGCGTTTCACTGTTGGTATACCAAGTACCATGCTCATACCAGAACGTCTTTTGCTCTGAAGAAACGCTGGCCTCAGACTGTTGGGGTCGTTCAAAAAGTGTGGAACAAAATTGTAAATTGATGGTAACTTTATATTAGAAATATTGGACGTTCCATTGCTCAAAAATATTTGAAGATCTGGCAAAACATGAGCATTCTCAGTAAGGCTTAGTATGTGATGCGAGAGTATATTGATTTCTTCCTGGCTCGTTATGTATTTAGCCTGCAGATGTTCTAATTTTGCCTGTAGCTCAGCTATTCCATTTTGCAGTGCAGTTTCTTCGTTATTGTCAGGCATTGAAACAAGATTAATGAAGGCACAAGATACCAATACGATTAACAATGTTGCGAAATATCTGCGTCGTATCGGAGTCAGTGTCATAATGTGTGGGATCATGTTTCTCATACACAACTATGTCATTCTTTTTTCTGCGATGGTTCTACAACATTGCATCGGCGAGCTATTGTTTTCCGTTGCTTCTCCGTAAAATCTGTAAAATTCATTGATTGTACAAAGTTATGAGTTTTCAATATGAGTTTTCAAGTGTATTATTCGCACAAATTGACATGTTAAACCGCAAGTATCTGCAAGAAAACCAACTTTTTTTTACGCTGCGAGGGTGAATAGGTGACGAGTATGTAAGTTTTAAGATTACGCAACTTCCCATTATTGAAAATACAAAAAAAAACTCATTTGAATACTTTTGGCACGATAATTATATTACATACTCGGTGGGTTCAGACGGTTTGCTTTACATGATTATGCAACTGATCAACACTCTGTTATAACGCTTATCCATGGAGACTGTCATCAACTGTCATGGAGTAGTAGAATTACCAAGAATTACTTTCGTTTGGGCTGACTCAGGACCACGGAGACCAATGGCGACGGACGGAGACCAACGGAGACTACATAAAGGAGCCCGAACCAGCCCGAACTCTGATTTAGGAAAATGGTTACAAAAACTGGCATCTGGTCGGTTTCTTAGAATGGCCGTGCGTAGCGCTGTCTGCACTTGGCACCTGCGGTAGTGGGAGTAGATCACGAGGGCACTTCTCATATACATTCACACTTGCCGAAATGTGCCTTTCCTTCCCGAAAAATAGAGATAGTGAGAGCTGGTGAGAGCCGGTGAGAGCCAGTGAGAGCCAGCCAGTCAGCATTGCAGCTGATTGCAGCAGTTTTAGCGATGGTTGGCGATGGCATAGGAAGCGCCAAATGGCAAATTCGCAAATTAAAAAACTTTCTTGACGGATTTATCGCACAAGATATGGCTTTCGAATGAATAAGAATGGAAATTATTTTTTTTCCTCGAGAAGAATGGTGCTCTGCTTGTGTGTTTTGTATTAATTTTTTCGTTAATTAATAATCAATCATGGAAAGGCCGAGGCGACTTTCGCTTTCGATGACAGTCTCTACAGACCAGAGCACCGTGCATACCACATCACTGCATGTTTAAAAGCACTTTTCGACTTATTTTATTGCGAAATCAAAGAAAAATCCGTGAAGAAAACTCCGAGGCCTGGAACGTAACAACAGCCGCGGCCATTTTTCTATTCTCGACCTGTCATTTTTAGTCCGAGCATGTTTCGTCAGGTTCGCTGCTAGTGGTGAATTGTAACGCTCCGAGCGGGAAAATGCGATATTACCGATAATTGAGGAATTCAAGTGGGCTCGATTGGTAACAGTAACAGCGTTCTGTAAATATCGAAGAATATAAAAATCGCTATGTATATGACAAAGTCACGTATTTATAACACTATAAAATAGTTATGGTTTCTTAGTATTGTTAAATATTACTTCTTAACACTATAATTTATTAGTTCATCCCCTATCACGTTCCTCTCGTGTTTTCTCAAATAATAGGCTACATACAAAAATGACCATTCTACTCGCAATAAAATGATATGGATAATGAAGATTGAATTCAAGTCCTCATACTTTCGCGATTTTCCGTGCAAAAGTAGAAAGCGCGCTCTAGCGACGAATTTCGCAATCGTCACAGAATCCTTGAACTCTTCGGTACCTATGTGAAATTGGCCCCCCGATGATAACCGATCCGCATCTAATTATGCGCAATCGTTTATAGTTCGTTTGTAAGTGAATGTAAGTTCAATTGAAACGTTTATTAGTTGAACTGTTTTCGCCGGGAAATGTGAAATTTAGGCGACCGTGAAGTTGGCCTCCAACTTTACGTTTCGCGGTTTTTTTTTTCAAATGTTTGTAAATCGTGTACGTGTAAGTATACGTGATTGTAAGTCCGTTTAAAATGTTTCTTAGTTTAGCATTTCGCCTGAAGATGGAAAATTTAAGTAACCGTAAAGTTGGCCCCCCACTGTTTGTTTCTTGATTTTTTTTTTCAAATGTTTTGTAAATCATTTTGTAAGTGATTGCAAGTTCGATTAAAACATTTGTTAGCTCAGCCGTTTGCCAGAAAATTAAAAATTTCAGTGACCGTGAAGCTGGTCACGCCTACGCTGGAACCCTATATCACCGCATCCGGATGGGTTTATTTGTCAGAAAGATAACAATTTTTTTATGAAACTTGATGTTCTTCTTGCAATTCGTAAATCGTTTGTAAGTAATCGTAAATTTAATAAAAATGTTTCTTAGTTCATCTGTCTGCCGGAAAATACCTCCGTGAAGTTAACCCCCCGATTTTTTTTACGAATCGTACCGTACGAATCGTGAGCCCCATCGGCGGTCATTTTGAGTCGGCGCTGAATGACCCAATATACTTATTTGAAATACTTGCGTAATATAAGGGCAAAATCATTTTTGAATGTGATATTTGATTGATTGTTAGCGGTAACGAAGCTTTTTATTGTACTTTAATAATAATTGAGCGTTGTTATTCCAACTATACAGGTTATTTAGAAAAACCTTCTCTTCAGTGGAACTGAACCGTAGATCTCGCGTTAAAAGCCGGCGCTTTATGCACAGGGCTATCGTGTCAATCACTGTGTTACGTCCCAGCCTCATGCTCGAACGTTTTTTAGCCCCCTTTAAAAAATTATGCAATGCCGACAGTAGGTGCTTACAAACCACGCATATACCGGTATCTTCCTTCGTCGAAGCGCACAACTTGTAGTATACAAGTACACCTAGATTTATGGTAGTCGTAAATACTCCCCTTCCGGGAAAAGCCTACCCAGCACATACTGTCTGCATTTACAGAGAGACCTCACTCGAAGTCGCCGCATTCCTTTTTTTTTATCATAGAGTTTTCCTAAATTCGGTATAAACAATTTGTCTTAAAACTCAGCAGCAATCGCATTCAGCGTTTTCCCCGAATATTCCTCCCACACGTGGAATTCAAAAGGGCGCCGGGAAAGTCCCAGCAGGATCTTTCCCACGCACAATCCTTTTTTTTTATATACGCTTCGTTTATTCTCTTTCTCTATCTAAAAGACACTGAAATACTTCAAACCACATGCGTCTCAAAATGCGGAATTTTCTCAAACTTAACTTCAAGAAAATAAAAGCCGAACTCCCCTGAAACAGGATGACGACCCTTGAACCCCGTCGCAACCGAACGTCGCCATCATCCATGTACAAAGAATTATTATTTTAAACAGACTTTCTGAAAAATAAGATGAACCTTGTCGCGACCGAATGTCGCCTTCATCCATACATAAAAAATATCAAATATCAAATAACTTACCAAAAAACACGACGACGACCCTTAAACTCTGTCGCGCCTAAGCGTCGCCGTCGCGCCACTCTATAGAGATAAGAAACTCCGAAACCAAGGATGATTATTAATCCTCCCTTGCATTTAAACTCCGCCGTAATTTCTAAATGCACAAACGCAATCTGTTTGTCCTGCAACTGCCCAATTCACAATCTTGACTAACCAATGATTTTTAACTTCCATCTCAAAAACTGAACCGTGGGAGGCGCTAATCAACTCCCACCTTTCCTAAGGAATTACTATAAAACCACGATACAAACCGCAAACATGTTTCAATCGTTCAAAAACGTTTAATCGTTATACAATTTTATCGAGTTCACGTCGTCGTAACGTCCGTTACTTATTGTAAATTTCGGACTTAAACAAACTTTTGTAAATCTCCGTTAAAAGAGACTTAGCTCTTCGACGCATATCGAGACGATTCTAAACCGATCATAAAACTCATACAAACTGTACCGACTTTGTTTGAACTTAGTGATAATTACTTTTGATAAATAAATACTCTGTTAATTTGTTATCCGACGGACATTTTTCTTTATTCGGGAAATTTCATCGAAATTTCTCTGGAATTAATCCTTCGAAACATCTTCAAAGAGAATCGAGTGTGAAAACTCAATTGGCTATTATATTCGCGAGCCACGGACCAACCATCATCAAATCATTGGCGAAAGATATTTAAACTTTCGCGCTCTAAATTCGGTGGTCACATGTCTCGCATCAAAACCCCTTTCTCGGGACGTAACAACTGTATGAATCAAGTTTGTCGTATTTCCGTTGCGATCCTGTTTGGCTTTGTCAATGGGGTTTAGAATAGTCATGCCATTATTGCTTTATATATGTAGCTAAAAGGCGCGGTAATTATCAATGAAAATGTAATTCTTTTGTTATTAGTTTAGAGAAAAATGTTAAACAATTATTTCAAAAACCTAGTTTCTTTTCGTACCAAATCTGTTTATGAAATTCAATACACTTATTGATTAATCTTCGAACGCAGTACGAAGCGCTCGCAGCGCGCATAATCATTTTGAAAATTGATTTTCGAATGATTATTAACGGTAAGGAAGCTTTTTGTTATATTTTATTAATTGTTGCGTCCCGAGAGAGGGATGAAATAGGAGTATCGTGACCACCGGAGTGGAAGCACGAAGATTCGAATATCTTTCGCCGCAGAGTCTTTTAATGGTTAGTCCGCGACTCGCGAAATACAATTTACCATCAATGTGAGTTTTTACACTCGATATTCTTCGGAGATGTTTCGGCGGTTCTGGACCGGAGAAATCCCAAAGTGATTTCTCGAATAAAATGTTTGTTGATTACCAAGTTAACAGAGTATTTATTCAATACTTTAATCACTATTGTTCAACAAGATCGCTACAGTTTATGGTTTTGACAATAATATTAGTTATTGCGAGTTGAGAGAACTCAGTCTCGTTAATCAGTTTTAACAATTTGATCGGAGGCTGGATAATTTTTAAGTTAATTTTTGTCCGAATTTTGACGGACGTTACAACGACGTGAACAGAGTAAATTTCAATAATGTTTTCAGCGCTTATTGAAGTGTGAACGCGGTTTATATAACAAAAGTTTAATCGGGGAGGAGGGAGATGACACGCGTCTCCCACGGATTATAACAAAACATATTCTTACTGTTACTATTTTGAGTGTTACAAAATTGTTGAGCTGCATTTAAGTATTTAAAGCTTACAGTTACGTTTATACATAATAGCAGCGTATAGAGGATTCGTTTCATGAGTTTTCTGTAACGGTGACGCATAGACGCACGCATTGCGTCTAGGAGTCATTGACCCTTTTTTCGGAGGACTTCCGGGCTTTTGCTTTCGAGTTCGAGCATTTTATTACTTTGGATAGGAGTTGTCGCAGTTAAAAAATAAAAGGCGGGATATTTTAAAGTTTATGTTGTACCATGTGCGTGTTTCGAAAGATTATTAGAAAAGGAGGAAAAGATGTCGACGTGGGAAAACACTTGAAGAGTTTTTCCCTTGCCTTGTTTTAACTTTTTTATCACTCATGAGGGATAAGTAGTATCTGAGAACACACTTTTGCGGTTAGTAAGTAGCTCTTTTCTCACTTTCTAATCAAACGCTTATTTGCGACAAGAATACTTGAGCCGCTTATTTTGAAAGTGGCCTGACTCCGTTTTTCAATATTTTTCGGTTATCATGGTTACATGTAGAACTTGAAGTTATTTATCAGTACCCTTAAATATCTCGATTTGAAGATAAATGGAGTTAGGCCACTTTCAAAATAAACGGCTCACTTATTGCACGCAGTTTTGGATTATCGCACGCAAATTGATGATAAAACACTGCTAAAAAAACAGAATCGAACTATCAGTATCCAAAACTTGACGTTGAAGTGACAGATATAAATATTGGTATATCACAGGATTAAAATAAAAATATAAACAGAATTAAAAAATGAGTTTTAATCCTCATTTTATTCCCGAAACTGAAGAAAGTGCTGGCGATGAAGCCACGCCACCAGAGATTCTTCAAAAAGCAGACGAAGTAATCAATAATTTGGCTCCTCAAAAATCAAGAACGAAATACGAAGCCGCTTAGCAAAAATGTATGGAATGGCGATCCAGGAAGAAAATTTAAAGTTTTTCGGAATTCGTTATTTTGACGTACTTGAGTGAACTGGCGGAAAATAATAAACCGTCAAGTTTGTGGGCGACTTATTCAATGCTGCGAAGTATGATTGATATTAAGCACAAAATCAATATTTGGAAATATTCGAGTTTGATTGCTTTTTTGAAAGAAAAAAAAATTATCGGAGTAAAAAAGCGAAAACATTAAGCCCAGAAGAAATAAATCAATCCCTGCACGAAGCTCCAGACGATAGAAGATAAAGGGGATATGCTACTGGTGAAAATTCCAGAAACTAAAACTGGCAAGCCAAGATCATTCGTGATTTCGGATCAATTTTGCCACATGTATAAAAAGTACGCCATTTCACGTCCTACCGACATGACTACAAAAAGATTTTTTGTACACTATCGCAACGGTAAATGTACGTCACAAAACATTGTGATAATTGCGATCCCTCATTAATCACGATTAATCCTTCATTAATCTGCTCACGATCAAGAGACACGGCGGATGGAAATCGAATTCCGTAGCTGAAGGCTACATTGGAGAATCTGTAGGGAATAAAAAACAGATCGGAAAGCAAATTGCAAGTTCTATGTCGGCTAGAGGCCATCCACCTCTCGAGGAGATCGACACCAAATCTCATTTTTTGAAGCTACGGATGAAATACCCATCGAGATGAATGTGCAGAAGAAAGAAAATGTTGACATTGAAGTTTTGGAAACGATTTCATCGAAAAAAATAGCAGTATAAACATTACCTTTACAAACTATTTAAATATTTCAATACATCTGAGCGAAAAAAAAATTACTTTTGGTTCCGGTCATATTATGATTATTCGAAATAAAATGATGTTGATTTTACTTTTAATTTCGTTCCTTTCTTTGAAACCCCCGCCACCGCCTACTTCGCTCCTCCACCCCTCCTTGCTCAAAACCCCAATTTTTCAACAGAATATATCTCCGCATTTATGATAAAAAAAAGTATCTGAAACTCATGCGGTGTCATCGATTGCCGCACTTGTTTCGTAATATACTATTACGACTTTTCAAGAAAGTGCCCGAGGTCAATATCAGACGAGGCTTCCCAGATAGCATTATGACGTCTGAAGAAATTCAGAAAGACTTCTTACGGAAGATTTAGACAACCGAAATGATGTTCTGAAAGATGTATGAATGTGTACAAAAAGACGTCTAGTGCGCCAATATAAGAAAATATTCAGACTTCTCAAGAAAGATCTTTTTAAGAACACTTTTTTCTATTTTATTCAGAAAGTTATCTGTAAGAAGTCTGCTTTCAGATTTCAGTGATATACGGCTCGCAGACATCATGGCATACGAAGCGCCAGTGACGATTTCCCGAACTACAAATTTCCTAGATTTCGCATTCTACGGATTTTTTCGTGAAAAAGTATTTGATTATTTGAAAAAAAGACTTACAGAAAATAATTATTTCCATACCTACAGACTGCGGTCTGGTCATATTTTTAATCACAATTTTTTCTTTCACGCGTCAAAAATTGTTAAAAATTCGAGCCGTCGGCCGCGTGGTTTGGCAGTTTTGTCCCCCGCTCACCGTTAACATTTTTTTATAAATGTCACACGCATTTGAGGCATTCAAGCCGACCAGACCGCGCTGCACATCACTTCACTGCACTATTAAAAAAATAATTCGAGTCGATTCATTTCGAAATAGATCGCATCAGTTTCAGTCATCTCACTCTTCGAGGAACAGCAACATCAAGAATCATGCAAATTTTTATATAGGAATGAATAAAAAAAACGCAGTGATATGAAATCCTGGTCTACGATGAGCAACGTATGCTGTACCTTTTGCATCGGTTTTAGTAATCTCACTCTCCGATCAACAACGACAGCAAAAATCATGTAAATTTTGATATACGAATGAATAAAAAACGCTGTGATATGAAATCCTGGTCTCCGATGAATTACATACCCAGTACCTTTTGCATCAGTTACAGTAATATTTCTCTCCGATGAATGAATAGCGACAGCAAAAATCATGTAAATTTTGATATTCGACTAAATACAAGATAACAGTAGAGTAAAATCCTGGTTTTCAATGAATAACATACATCCTGGACTAATATGAATAGCATACCGTGTATCTTGAGAAGGAGAGCAATTAAGCAAAATCTTGGTCTCTAATAAATGATAGACTGTACGTTTTTGAATCTTTTTGAGTAATTCCATTCTTCGATGAACTGCGTGATGAATAATCATACAAATTAAAATATTCCAATAAAAAAGAGCAATGAAGTTAAATTCTGGTCTCCGATGAATGGCATATGCTGAACTTTTCAAATCGGTTAAAATAATTCCGCTGTCCAATAGATGGCGACATGAAGAATCATATAGATTCAGATATTGCAGTGTGTAAATAATAAGGAGTAATAAAGCCAAATCTTGCTCTCCCACGAATGACCTATATTGTACTTTTTGCATTGTTTAAAGTCGTAATTGGAAATGTTTATATTCCAGTGAATGAAAAATGTCTTATTTCATTATCAAAATTCAACCTTTTCACCAATCTGGAAACGGATAGTAAAGGTCGGGAATGGCAATATTTCAATTTCGGAAAAAGTAGTATAAAACAAATATTATAATTTTTCGCAAACAAGCAAACGTATCAATTGTTCATTTTTACCCATTTATGTACTAATGACGTATGAATGAAATGCACAATTTCACAGATGTTTTATAATTGCATTTGAAAAAAGATTTTTATTCTATAACAATTTAATACATTATACAGGGTGTCCCATTTTAATCTTACACCTAAATTATCTCGGAAAATATTGCTCTGATCAAATTTTGTTTGAAACAAGATCGAAGGGGGATGTTCAAAAAAATATTTGTTGAAGGTCGCAAATTCAAAATGGCGACGTTACGATGGCTGACATGTTTTTTTTTAAAGGAAATGTAACTTTTTTTTATGACAAAACAATGCATTGCGTTAAAACTAACAACTTTTGTAAGAAACATTTTTCGATTCAGATTGTGGTTTTCATGTTGGAACTCCATTTTTGACTATTTAGCGCTGTCCGGAAGGTACCATAAAAAAGTGTGCATGTATCTGTGTGTGCGTATTTTAGGTTGCGCGATTGTGGGCATGTTGTACGGGTGGAGTTTCGCACCCTTTACCGTAGATTTAGGACTCTGTGCACCGTGGATTTAGGAAATCCTAGTCGTTCTGAGATCACTCGGACACTGACATGAGGATCAATTGCCACCATGGCTAGGATTGCCATGGTTCGAGTCTCATGCGACCCATCAAAATCTTCCATGACGTTCGGACGACGTTGGCGATAACGTTTAATCCGACCTGCTCTCGCTCTCCGTTCGAGTATACGAATTGTTTGCCGGGATGGGTGACGACGATTGGGAAACTCACGGCGATACAAACTTTCGGCTTGCGAATAATTACATCTCCCTAAAATGAGGAGCATATCAACAATCTCGTTTGGACTAAAGTCAACCATTTTTATGGGCAGTTTTATAGCTCATCTAGAATATGACTTCACTGAAACTCTTATTTACTTCTATTTCGCTCGACACACGCACCAGCTAACGAAACTTCGCCACTATCCAAAAATAGTAAATATTCAACCAGCAATAAGAAATTTAAATATTTCATCGAAAACAGTATTCAAAAAGTATTATAAAAATGGTTGACTTTAGTCCGAACGAGACTGTTGATATGCTCCTCATTTTAGGGAGATGTATGGGTAATTATTCACAAGCCGAAAGTTTGTATCGCCGTGAGTTTCCCAATCGTCGTCACCCATCCCGGCAAACAATTCGTACACTCGAACGGAGAGCGAGAGCCGGTCGGATTACCCGTTATCGCAACGTCGTCCGAACGTCATGGAAGATTTTGATGGGCCGCATGAGGCTCGAAACATGGCAATCCTAATCTCGCAACCTAAGACACGCACACACAGATACATGCACACTTTTTTATGGTACCTTCCGGACAGCGCTAAATAGTCAAAAATGGAGTTCCAACATGAAAACCACAATCTGAATCGAAAAATGTTTCTTACAAAAGTTGTTAGTTTTAACGCAATGCATTGTTTTGTCATAAAAAAAAGTTACATTTCCTTTAAAAAAAAACATGTCAGCCATCGTAACGTCGCCATTTTGAATTTGCGACCTTCAACAAAATTTTTTTTGAACGTCTTCCTTTAAACTCTAAAACTTTTGTTTCAAACAAAATTTGATCAGAGCAATATTTTTCGAGATAATTTAGGTGTAAGATTAAAATGGGACACCCTGTATAATAATATTATTCACATAATATTCTACACAATTTATAATAATATTATACATCATGTAGTCTTCACATTGTTGTGGAAAAATATGCTTGCTTGAGAGATTCACACGTTATCTGTATGTTTACACAATTATTTTGCCTTATATCCTCAATGCATGTTTTGCTAGTTGAGAAATTGAAAAGTTTGGGGTCCGGCTTATTCAATGCTGCGGTTGTGTAAAAATCGTATATACATTAGTCCGCGAATTCGCCGTGAGTAGCGCTTTAATCATCCATACATGTTGCGCACTTTCACCGCGAGCGGCGATACTCTCGATTCTGAGTTGGTCACGTGCGCTCGACGACTCTCGACTCGCAAATTATCCGGACCATTGAAAAGTTTGTTAATTGCGACTAAAGAGACTTGGTGCTCTCGACACTCAATAAAAATAATAAGAACAATTATCGATTATTAAAAAGGGTAAAATTGTACCGATTTTATTGAACAATAGTGATTATATAATGTTGTATACCCCGTTATTTTGTTAATCAACAAGCATTTTATTCGGGAAAACGCACTGAAATTTCCCCGATGCAGAACCTCCGAAACATCCCCGGAGTACAAAGCGTGCGTTGTTGAGAGGGGAGGTAACTTGGCAGATTTTTTTTTAGTTTTCAGCAAAAAACAATGATGATTTCGCAAACGTTTTTATAAACGTCACAATGACCTTAAAAAAAATTACAAACGTTTAGAAGAACAATGGAGCCCGAAAACGTATAATTGTAAACTTTTTATAACAGACAAATATCTCCGGATATGCGGGGGAGGTTACTCCGGCCGATATTTTTTTTAGTTTTTAGCAAAAAGATGATGTCATCACAAACATACAAACGAATAATTAGAAACAAACAAAGATCACTAAAGAAAAAGTGGGGGCCAACTTCGAGACCATCCAAGGCCCGCATTCATAGTCGGTACTTATTGTATAAGATGGTCTTATTCGAATGTTAACTCCACGTAAAAGTTGACTCGAGCAATTGCTCGTCAGACTATGAATACGGGCCCAAATTTTCCAGCTTCCGACTAATGGCTGATGCCACAAACGTTTTAATTGATGTCATAATTACTCACAAACGGATTCGACATTTCCAAGAACAACCGAGCCCGAGAACGTGATTGCAATCTCTGTAACGTACAAATACCTCCGGACTGCGCTCCGGACACAATGACTTGCAAACGAATTACAAAAGTTTGGTTATAATAACAAGTCGATTAGATAAAATTGGGGAGTTAATTTCAATGCAATTTCACATAGGTCTATGCGTACCTGGTCGTACCTCGTAGCTCTTTGCTCTTTCCAGTCCATCAGTTTATGAGTTTAGAGTTGAGTTTAGTGGTATTGCCGGTATGTACGTACTACCAGTACTACCAACGAATTCAGACTTGGTTGGTACTACCACGTTACTACGTACTTCTGGTCCGGTTCATGCGTCCATGGTTCATGGTTCGTGGGTTCATCCGTTGTCGTCCGTTGTCGTCCGTTGTCGTCCGTTGTCGTCCGTTGTCGTCCGTTGTCGTCCGTCGTCGTCCGTCGTCGTCCGTCGTCGTCCGTCGTCGTCCGTCGTCGTCCGTCGTCGTCCGTCGTCGTCCGTCGTCGTCCGTCGTCGTCCGTCGTCGTCCGTCGTCGTCCGTCGTCGTCCGTCGTCGTCCGTCGTCGTCCGTCGTCGTCCGTCGTCGTCCGTCGTCGTCCGTCGTCGTCCGTCGTCGTCCGTCGTCGTCCGTCGTCGTCCGTCGTCGTCCGTCGTCGTCCGTCGTCGTCCGTCGTCGTCCGTCGTCGTCCGTCGTCGTCCGTCGTCGTCCGTCGTCGTCCGTCGTCGTCCGTCGTCGTCCGTCGTCGTCCGTCGTCGTCCGTCGTCGTCCGTCGTCGTCCGTCGTCGTCCGTCGTCGTCCGTCGTCGTCCGTCGTCGTCCGTCGTCGTCCGTCGTCGTCCGTCGTCGTCCGTCGTCGTCCGTCGTCGTCCGTCGTCGTCCGTCGTCGTCCGTCGTCGTCCGTCGTCGTCCGTCGTCGTCCGTCGTCGTCCGTCGTCGTCCGTCGTCGTCCGTCGTCGTCCGTCGTCGTCCGTCGTCGTCCGTCGTCGTCCGTCGTCGTCCGTCGTCGTCCGTCGTCGTCCGTCGTCGTCCGTCGTCGTCCGTCGTCGTCCGTCGTCGTCCGTCGTCGTCCGTCGTCGTCCGTCGTCGTCCGTCGTCGTCCGTCGTCGTCCGTCGTCGTCCGTCGTCGTCCGTCGTCGTCCGTCGTCGTCCGTCGTCGTCCGTCGTCGTCCGTCGTCGTCCGTCGTCGTCCGTCGTCGTCCGTCGTCGTCCGTCGTCGTCCGTCGTCGTCCGTCGTCGTCCGTCGTCGTCCGTCGTCGTCCGTCGTCGTCCGTCGTCGTCCGTCGTCGTCCGTCGTCGTCCGTCGTCGTCCGTCGTCGTCCGTCGTCGTCCGTCGTCGTCCGTCGTCGTCCGTCGTCGTCCGTCGTCGTCCGTCGTCGTCCGTCGTCGTCCGTCGTCGTCCGTCGTCGTCCGTCGTCGTCCGTCGTCGTCCGTCGTCGTCCGTCGTCGTCCGTCGTCGTCCGTCGTCGTCCGTCGTCGTCCGTCGTCGTCCGTCGTCGTCCGTCGTCGTCCGTCGTCGTCCGTCGTCGTCCGTCGTCGTCCGTCGTCGTCCGTCGTCGTCCGTCGTCGTCCGTCGTCGTCCGTCGTCGTCCGTCGTCGTCCGTCGTCGTCCGTCGTCGTCCGTCGTCGTCCGTCGTCGTCCGTCGTCGTCCGTCGTCGTCCGTCGTCGTCCGTTGTCGTCCGTTGTCGTCCGTTGTCGTCCGTTGTCGTCCGTTGTCGTCCGTTGTCGTCCGTTGTCGTCGCCTTTCTGCGGGATGAGTCCGCTGATATGTGTTTGTGCACATGGCCGTGCTTGGCGACGGGTAATCACATCGCACCAGAAAAATAACAGCTTAAACAAGGGTAATAATATTCTGCCGGGCACGTCGAGGAACACGGCTACATCGTTAACAACACCATGTTCCTTTTTAACGAATGAACTTTTCAATTTTGGCTCAATTTGGGCAATAAAAACAAGTGCGTCCATTGAAATTAAGAGAGTGCGCGAGATGGAAGGGTAGCAAGCTGCTCACGAACAAGCTGCTCATGTGCCAACTGTCTTGTCCAAGCTGCGCATGGCTCAACTCGCTTCTCGTTCAAGCTGCTCATGTATCAACTGCCTTGGTGTATCAACTGTCTTGAGATCAAGCGTCTGAAACAGGGTCGCCAACCTGCGCAACCAGCGTTTCTCGCCTACGTGTGTACTCCATTGGTGTGAGTGCGAACAGTCAGTGCAAAGAGTCCGTTGACTTCAATACTGCGCGGCATCTATCTTATCGACCACGTACAGCACGAGCGCCGCGCTAGATCACTATTTGATCGACCGTTTACAGGCGCGAGTTAATATTTTTCTCGAAACCTTTCTTTTTCTTCGCCGTGCTTATCGTATAGATATTGATAAATATAATTGGACTTTTGCCGACATTTAATTGCAGACACGAATTCATTGAACGAAACGCGAAATTGGAAGCCACGTTGTGAAAATAAAATATGTTGAAAATATTCGAGCGAAAATATTTGGGGACGTTCGATGCTTCGATAACTGGCATCTCCCTCGTTGATTCTCCCTCCCTCCCATCCATCGTGTATCTATAGATACACGATGGATGATTTCTTCGACGGATGGATGATTTGGATGAGGTGGATGAAAGTGAGTTTTTGCTTCGATGAAAAATCATTGAGTGATTCCCATATTTATGACTACAATAATTATATACCATATACATGTAACGTCATTATCAATTGGTCAAATTTTTTTGCAGTGTTCGCGGTCGACGCCGGCCGGGATGCGGGGGAAATCAATGATTTCGAAGCTCGTAAGATTCAAACGAATTCTCTTTATTCTAATCATGCCATTTTTGCCGCTTTAAGGTTTAAACGCTTTTTAAAAATATATTCCGCAGCTCACCCGGAGATAAACGGCCCTCCGCCATTCGTGCGCGCGGAACAGGATCCACGGGGAAATCTCTTAGACCAACCTCCGCCGGTCGAAGTGGAGGGGGCTCAACATCCGCCGATAGGAGCGGATGTACCTCCGGTCCCACAGCCTCCACCGCACTTACCGGAGGTCGAAGATCCTCCCGTGGCGCCTGGCCGTGAAATGGCGACCTGCCATGGTTGTTACGAGGCTCCTCCTGCGATCGCATTCATCCCTTGCGGCCATCTTTGCCTGTGCCAAACGTGCCTCGAGCGGATGGATGCGATTCACGAGGAGCAGCTGAGGGTACGCACAGGCGGGCGTGTATCGATCTGGAGGATGATTTCCATCCCGTCCCGAGGTGTCCTGTATGCCGGACACCTCGAACCGGAACGCTCCGGGTGTTTTATTGAAAGCTTTATTGGAAAAGTCCATTGTTATTGTATTTATTTTATTTATTCTTGTTTTTTTTCA
Source organism: Heteropelma amictum (assembly GCA_959613375.1). Lineage (NCBI taxonomy): Eukaryota > Metazoa > Arthropoda > Insecta > Hymenoptera > Ichneumonidae > Heteropelma > Heteropelma amictum. The sequence continues at coordinate 1,198,038 of OY390728.1, read as the reverse complement.
AATACATTGTTGTTTTATTAAAAAAAAACGTTGTTTCGTCGTGATGCATGTATTATATGCTGTTTCGTTCCTCTATCATACGTCTCCCTAATCCAATTATTTCCCGGTACATCGGTAGCTGTTTATATTTGCCGGCGATAAAAGATAGACGAACAGGCAAATATTGCGTCCTGTATACGCAATCAACGAGGGAGATGCCAGTTATCGAAGCGTCGAACGTCCCCAAATATTTTCGCTCGAATATTTTCAACATATTTTATTTTCACAACGTGGCTTCCAATTTCGCGTTTCGTTCAATGAATTCGTGTCTGCAATTAAATGTCGGCAAAAGTCCAATTATATTTATCAATATCTATACGATAAGCACGGCGAAGAAAAAGAAAGGTTTCGAGAAAAATATTAACTCGCGCCTGTAAACGGTCGATCAAATAGTGATCTAGCGCGGCGCTCGTGCTGTACGTGGTCGATAAGATAGATGCCGCGCAGTATTGAAGTCAACGGACTCTTTGCACTGACTGTTCGCACTCACACCAATGGAGTACACACGTAGGCGAGAAACGCTGGTTGCGCAGGTTGGCGACCCTGTTTCAGACGCTTGATCTCAAGACAGTTGATACACCAAGGCAGTTGATACATGAGACCTCCGTAAAGTTAGCCGTACCACTTGAGAATGTCAGTTATTGAAATTACCTAATCGTTTGGTGGTCGATTGGTGGTGATTGGTAGCGTACGCAAAACATTTGGTAGTCAACAGTTTGTGAATAAATAAATTATTAAAAATTTATGTAAAGTTGGCCGGACCATCTTTTTTTTCAACTCAAATGGATTTCTAAAATGCTTAATTGATGTAAAATCGTTTGGTGGTGATTGGTAGTGCAATTTAAACATTTGGTAGTCATTTGTTTTTGTGTAAATATATTATTTAAAATTTGTAAAGTTGGCCGGACCATCTTTTTTTCAACTCAAATGGATTCCTAAAATGCTTAATCGATGTAAAATCGTTGGGTGGTGATTGGTAGTTCAATTTAAACATTTGGTAGTCATTTGTTTATGAGTAAATAAATTATTTAAAATTTGTAAAGTTGGCCGGACCGTCTTTTTTTTCAACTCGAATGGATTCTTAAAATGCTTAATCGATGTAAAATCCGTTGGTAGTATATGGTAGTGCAATTAAAACATTTGGTAGTCATTTGTTTTTCGGTAAATAAATTATTCAAAATTGATGTAAAATTGGCCGGACCATCTTTTTTGGACTCAAATCGATTACTAAAATGCTTAATCGATGTAAAATCGTTTGGTGCTGATTGGTAGTACAATTTAAACAATTGGTGGTCGTTTATTTGTGGGTAAATAAATTATTTAAAATTTGTAAAGTTAGGCGGACCACCTTTTTTCGGCTCAGATGGATTCTTAAAACGAAGTGTCTGCGCGTACGGTAACTGTACGAATTTTCTAAATTTATTCGTCCGGTAATACGTGTGGATGTGAATTGTGGCACAAATGTATAATTTTTTATTGTCGACCGTACGGTTAATTTCAGTGTGCTGCACGCGTGCAGTGTTGATTGTTTAGTGTGTAGTATGTTAAAGGTTTTTTAAATGTTTGTTACGTCCCGAGAAGGGATTTTGATGCGAGTCACGTGACCACCGAATTTAGAGCGCGAAAGTTTAAATATCTTTCGCCAATGAGTTGATGATGGTTGGTCTGCGGCTCGCGAATATGATAGCCAATTGAGTTTTCACACTCGATTCTCTTCGGAGATGTTTCGAAGGATGAATTCCGGAGAAATTTCGATGAAATTTCCCGAATGAAAAAAAATGTCCGTCGGATAACAATTTAACAGAATATTTATTTATCAAAAGTAATTATCACTAAGTTTAATCAAAGTCGGTACAGTTTGTATGAGTTTGTAATCGGTTTCGAATCGTTTGATACGCGTCGGAGAGCTGAGTCTCTTTTTACGGAGATTTACAGAAGTTTGTTTAAGTCCGAAATTTACAATGAGTAACGGACGTAACGACTACGTGAACTCGATAAAATTTGTATAACGATTGAACGAACTTCGAGGTTTGTATCGTGGTTTTATAATAGTTTATCGGGAAAGGTGGGAGTTGATTAGCACCTCCCATGATTCAGTTTTTGAGATGGAAGTTAAAAGTTATTGGTTAGTCAAGATCTTGGATTGGGCAGTTGCAGGATAAACAGATTGCATTTGTGCATTTAGAAATTAGGGCGGAGTTAAAATGCAAGGGAGGCTCGATAGTCCTCTTTAGTTTCTGAGTTTCTTATCTTTATAGAGTGGCGCGACGGCGACGCTTAGGCGCGACAGAGTTTAAGGGTCGTCGTCGTGTTTTTTTTTGGAAAGTTATTTGGGATTCGATATTTTTCTATATATGGATGGAGGCGACATTTGGTCGCGACAAAGTTTATCTTATTTTTCCGAAAGTCTGTTAAAAAAAATTCTTTATACATGGATGATGGCGACATTCGGTCGCGACGGGTTTCAAGGGTCGTCATCCTGTTTTTCGAAAAGATTCTTGGAGTTTTTTTTATACATGGGGGATGGCGACGCTTGGTCGCGATGGTCAAGAGTCGTCATCCTGTTTTTAGGGGAGTTCGGCTTTTATTTTCTTGAAGTGAATGTTTGAGAAAATTCCGCATTTTGAGGCGCCAGTGGTTTGAAGTGCTTCAGTGTCTTTTAGATAGGGAGAAAGGATAACTGAAGCATATAAAAAAAAGGAGTGCGGTGACGTCGAGTGAGGTCTCTCTGTAAATGTAGATAGTATGTATTGGGGTAGGCTTTTCCCGGAAAGGGAGTATTTACGACTACCATAAATCTAGAGGTACTTGTATACTACAAGCTATGCGCTTCGACGAAGGAAGATACCGGTATGTGCGTGGTCTGCAAGTACCTACTGTCGGCATTGCATAATTTTTGAAAGGGGGCGAAAAAAAACGTTCGAGCATGAGGCTGGGACGTAACATGTTGACGAGGGGGGATCCGGCGGGTGAAATCCCCCGGCGGGGTCAAGGGGCCGAGCCCCCAGCGGGGGCGGAGGGGCGGAGCCCCCACCGAGACACTAAACGTAGTTTTGAAATGAATGTTCGGTTATTTTGATGTTTGATCGGATTTTAATGGTATTTTCTTATGTTCTGACTCTCCATGTTTATTCACGTACTTTCACCTGGACGAATGAATGTCCCTTATTCGTCCGGTAATGCTTTATAACCAGTCGAAATGGTGTAGGATAGGTATATGTATACTCATCATTGGCATATTTACACTTCTGTTCTTTTTCATTCGTTATTTTTTGGAAATTTGAATTTAGAATGAAAAAATCGATATTTGATCAGAACTCCGTAAGAATGAAGAATAACCCCACTTTCAACGAATTTCCGGACGAATAAAGTGTTCTTAAATGAACGGTTACCGGACGAGCAGACACAGCCATAATAAAAACGCGAAGGTGACGGGAAACCGACATAGTCGATACACCTTAAAAAAGTGTTCGTAATCCAGGTATGGAGAAGTGCATTTTAAACTCATCGTATTCAATAATGCTGAAAATAAAGATTTATTAAACTTTTTTTATAAGGTTATAAAAGTTTGAAAATTTTGCAATTATCGATTTCGGATCCACAAAATCAGGCTGCATACAACTCCCACCGCGAATCTGGTAATCGCCACAAGCGCCACGACGCGGATGCCGTCCGAACTAAAGTATCGCATAGTTCATTTCGTTGTCACTTCGTAGGCTCTTGTTGTTAACAAATATGTATAGTAATTAGCTAAAATAAATTAGCTTTTCTAAACAAATATGTACGACAAATGTAATATTTTCTTCATATTTCTATTGGACCTTGTTACTAGCCAATGATCCTATTTCTTTTAGATCCTTCCGCTATCCTATCACATACTTTTGCTCCGCGAGTTCTTTGCGTGAACGGTTTTTTTATTGTTACAGGAGAACGAATTATTATAATCAGCAAACCGATTATCTTTTATTCGATGCCCATTAGAACATATTTTGTCTATAAATATAATGTGTATAAATATAAATGTAATGCAAGATTTCCTCTAACATTTCCGCTGGATACTCCCTCTGGCCAATCACGCGGCTCCTCGGTTCACCATTGTTTGACATGCAGTTTTTTTATCGTTGCAATTAACTAGTAACTATTAAATCCCGGCATTAGACTACCAATCACCACCAAACGATTTTACACCGATTAAGCATTTTAGGAATCCATTTAAGTTGAAAAAAAAGATGGTCCGGCCAGCTTTATATAAATTTTGAATGATGTATTGACGAAAAACAAATGACTACCAAATGTTTTAATCGCACTACCATTTACCACCAAACGATTTTACATCGATTAAGCATTTTAGGAATCCATTCACGTTGAAAAAAAAGATAGTTTGGCCAACTTTATAAATTTTAAATAATTTATTTACTCAAAAACAAATGACTACCGAATGTTTAAATTGAACTACCAATCACCACCAATCAATTTTACATCAATTGAGCATTTTAAGGATCCATTTGAGTTGAACAAAAAGATGGTCCGGCCAACTTTATAAATTTTAAATAATTGATTTATACAAAAACAAATGACTATCAAATGTTTAAATTGCACTACCAATCACCACCAAATGATTTTACATCAATTAAGCATTTCAGAAACCCATTTGAGTTGAAAAAAAAGATGGTCCGGCCAACTTCACATTCACAAACTGTTGACTACCAAATGTTTTGCGTACTCTACCAATCACCACCAATCGACCACCAAACGATTAGGCAAATTCAATAAATGACATTCTCAAGTGGTACGGCTAACTTTACGGAGGTATACATGAGCAGCTTGAACGAGAAGCGAGTTGAGCCATGCGCAGCTTGGACAAGACAGTTGGCACATGAGCAGCTTGTTCGTGAGCAGCTTGCTACCCTTCCCGCGAGATTGTCAACCTCGTCAACGAACGCGTGGAAGGAAACGGGGATAGTGTGATACAGAGTGTGATACAGTAACGCCGCTTTAAATTCGCAGAACCGGTCACGAATTAATACGAAATCGCTTCCATTTGCGTTTGCAATTTTAACAATGAAATATCAGATCGCGTGATATCATCTACAATGACATCACGATAGTAGGATTATCTTTTCCTTGAAATTAATGCTGATACCTCATTATATTCTTTTCTTGCTCTTTCTCGTTTCTAAAACATGAACGTGAGATCGCCTCGAACACGATGATCAACAAAAAAACGCGCAATCTCGGAAACTATTTTAATGCTTTTTTAACCTGTCTCACAATTGATCAATTGCATTATTGTTATTATTATCATCGTTGGTGACTTATTGATCGTATCAGTTATTGATCTTGATCATACGCATACAGAGTGTCCCAGTAGGGTTGGTCGTCCTCGTAATTGTGTACGGGTTGATGAAATTCCGAGTCGGTCGATACAGGCATGCAAGGGTCTTCGATGCACCCCTGATTTTATATTAATTCTTCGAGTCAACCAGTCGGATGTACGTGCCACGTCCGTGCAGTTGTGCCGCACGGTGCCGACGCACCTGACGCGTGCATCCGATCGGTAGACTTAAATATTCATATAAAATCGGGGGTCTTGAACGACCCCTCCGATCGCCCCTTTTGGGACACCCTGTACGTATGAAATTTCCGTGAAAAGCCTTTTTGTTTGGCTAAAAAAATTCATGGGATCCTTTCAAATACCTTTTTCATTGAGATAATTTGTTTATGTCGAGTATTTTACATTTGACATGTGCTTTTCTCATTGTTGTTTACAGACAAATTGTACGGTCCGCTGTATCCGCCATGACTACTTCTTCGGAAGATGTTCTAGTACAAGTCAGTCAAGTGCGATACAAAAAAGGGGATGGTACCCTTTACGTCATGAACGAAAGAATTGCCTGGATGTTGGATAACAAAGATACCGTTTCCGTCAGCCACAAATATACCGATATAAAATGTATGTTTGAATTTCACATCTTGTACCAAAAATATTCTATTTTATGAAATAATAAAAAAACATTAAACATTGATTAATTACAGTACAAAAGATATCGCCGGATGGAAAATCAAAGATACAGTTACAATTAGTTCTGCACGACGGGACATCCTCCACATTTCACTTTGTGAACAGAAATGGCCAGGAGGCGCAAATAAAGGATCGTGACGACGTCAAAGAATTACTTCAGCAATTATTGCCGAAATTCAAGAGGAAAGTCAACAAAGAGCTTGAAGAAAAAAATAAGTAATTATCATTTTTCAACAATGTTTGATGTTTTACAAAATAATCATCAAATTATTTGCGTTAAAAGTTCCGGCAGATGAAAAATGAGAGATTATGATGTTGAATTTTCCAAAATTATGAGCGTGTACACTAGGGTGGGTCAAAAATATCGATTATTTTTTTTTTTACAAGTGCCACGGAAAAATGGGTTACTAGACACCAAATATGAGCTCTTAATTTTAATAGCAAGATCCTCTGCATCGCAGTTTTTTATTTTTTTCCCAGTCCAATAGAAAAAAATGCATATCTCATCATTGATTGATTGTACAGAAAAATGTTTTTAAAGAATTTTGTAGGAAATTTAATGCTCTACAAAAGAGGTATCTTATATTTTTTCCGTATACCTCACCATTTGAAAGATATTGCAGATTTAAGTTTGATTATTAATCAAAATCAGTACACATGAAAATTTGATGACGAATATCTTTTGAACGCTTAGTTTAATAGCTAAAACATAAGACACCATTTTTATAGAGCAGTTCATTTCCTACAAAAACTTTTATTGCGCATTTTATAATAGTCATTTATTGTCGAGTTATAAAATTCATAAGCAAAAATGAAATTTGTCTTGAAATAATTGTCAAGCTTGAATCTTCAATATCTTTCAAATGGTGAGGTATACGGAGAAAATGTGAGAGTTCTTTTTTGTAGAGCATTGAATTTCCTACGAAATTCTTCAGAAACATTTTTCTGTACAATCAATTACCGATGAGGTATGCATGTTTTTCTATTGGACTGAGAAAAAAATGAAAAACTGCGATGCGGAGGATCTTCCTATTAAAATTATGAGCTCATGTTTGGCGAGCATTTTTTTAAGGTGTCTAGCAACCAATTTTACACTTGTCACTTGTATTTGTCACTTGTAAAAAAAAAATAATCGCATTTTTTGACCCACCCTAGTGTACACGACCGACAGAGATTATAAACACACGTGCGATGGTACGATGTTTTCATCAATTTTTGACCAACTGTATCTCGGTAACATGAAGTCGTTAAAAGTATTTAAAAGACCATTCAGAAGGGAAAATCCTCAACTTTCTGGATGAAAAATTCATTTTTTGCTACGCATCATTCGGATATTAGTCGACTGTAAGCCAGCGAATACGTTTTTCTGAAAAGTTGCCACAAGTTTGACCACTTGCATTTTACAAGAAAAATCTTAATGACGACAAGCAGTAGATTATCTTTGCCTGGACTGTAACAAACAATTTCTTTATTTTCAAGGTCTGTATGATTTTTTGTCTGGGAGACATCAGCTATTTATTTTGCTCCTCGGTAGTTTTTAAACTATTGATCGTCAGAGATCAGCAAGTTGGATTTTGGAAGACCAAAATATCATCTCCAAGATGCTTTATTCAATTTTCAGCTGTATTGTTTTTTCATTATGTGGTCGAAGTTTTACAAAGTTGTGAAAAAATGAGTTTTTACACTTTACTAACCTTGTCAGCGTTTCGGAAATATCAGCGTGGACAGTGCCGCTGTCGCTGTTTGAAGTAAAAATAATAAACTAACGATTCGACGCTCCAATATTCAGTATATTTCTGTTTTATGTGAAAGTTTTCCTTTATAAATATGAAAATTGGATTTTCCTCAAGTTAAGCAAAAAACGATCATACGGAGCTTGATACGGGCTCATCTACCGCTCGCCCTTGTCAAACAAATCTTCTCCGTAAAATGCAATCGTCAAACTGACGGCAAATTTTCAGAAAAATGTCTTTGCTCGCTTACAATTAGATGTTATTTGAGCGTTACACAGCAAAAAAATTGATATTTCATGCAGAAAAATAAAGATTTTCCCTTTCAAATGATTTTTTATAATATATCTTTAATGATCCTTTATCACGGAAGTACACCTCTTGAAAGACGGATGAAGCAATCGCACTGCCAATCGCAAAATAACAAAAAAATGCGTGAAATATTTTTTGTCAAACGCGCTTAACAAAATAATGGGCTTTATTTCGAAAGATTACTGTTGGAGAATCCCACGCTGTTGCAACTGTATCGAGATCTCGTGATAACGCAGGTTATAACGTCAGAAGAATTTTGGAGTCAGCATGCATCTACTTACACACAAGCTAAAAATTCTCAACGTCAAGAGATTGGCGTAAATAGTGCCTTCCTTGTAAGTCCTTCAAATACTCAAAAGAAAAGCTATTCGAAAAAATATATAAACAATTTTTTATTTTTTTCAATTAATAACTTTCCAAGGCTGACATAAAACCTCAAACTGATGGATGCAACGGTCTCAAATACAATCTTACACCGGACATAATAGAGTGTATATTCAAGACTTATCCAGCAGTGAAGAAAAAGCACGAGGAGAACGTGCCTCACAAAATTTCAGAGTCGGATTTTTGGACCAAGTTCTTTCAGTCACATTATTTTCATCGCGATCGCATTAACGTCGGGACCAAAGATCTATTTACCGAGTGTGCCAAGATCGATGACCAAGAGCTCAAAAAAGATATACAGACTGGTATAAACGATCCTCTCGTCGATATAACATCCTTCGAAGATGGAACGATCGACGATTGTTTTGCTTCCGAATCCGGAATATCTGACAAAAGAACAGACCACAATATACATCAGAGTATGATAAAACGTTTTAATCAACACAGTATCATGGTGTTGAAAGCAAGTATCGCCAAAAAACAAGAAACACGTATAATACAACCGCACCTAAATGGTTCGGCATCGAGAACAATGAAAAATCCGCTCACCGCGAATCAACCGGACGATCAACCAAAGACTAAAAAAGTAATGAATAGTTTCATTGCTATTGTATGACCGCGTGCGCATTGGGTATAGTTTATCGATTACGATTTATTTAACTACTATCCTTGTACTGAAGAACTTTGAAATATTACAAACTTCGATCTAATATTACATAACAAGCGTTCAAGTGTGTTAAAAAATGTCTAAAGTATTTGTCGTCGAGACGCTACCGCGTCTCTGGATATACCCGGTAGACACAAAAATTAATGTATAGAAAAACATTCGAAATTTTCAGGACATTTTCAAGAGGCTGTGTCTCAACGAAAAATACTTGCGAGAGGATGGATAAAAGAGTCATTTGAGCCTGAATATATCTGTATATCCCTTTTGAATCGACTTTTTCGTCGTTCAAAGCAACAATGGCATATTTTCAAGTTTTCAAAACCGATCCTGCATTTTCTAGACTACCATTGCCTCTCGAGAAATCAACTGCCAGAGTCAAATGTGCCATTTTTGCTTTAAACGTGGATAACTTTGCGAATAATCGTCGTACGAAGCTCACCCAAAACCAAATGTAAGGAGATGAAAAATGCTAAAAGAGAGCTTTCGAAAGCCGAAAGAACAAAAATCTGAAAAATTTGTTCCTTCGTTATGGATTTCTTATGGTTATTCGAAAGTCGTTTACGATCAAAACATCTTGACTTCAGATCTGGAAACTTCAGAATTCAAATTACTTTTTTATCCACCCCTTTGAAGCGATGTGTTGTACTCGTCGATCGAAATTCAGAAAAATTCTTAGGCGACATCTGTAAATCAGATCGGTTTGAAATTTGTTCCGAGTATTTGGTGACATAGCATGGAGGGACTGGAGATAATAGAATTTCGAAATTTTGACAAACAAATTTTATTCGGTCCCTCCGTGCTGTGACACTAAATACTCACAACGAATTACAAACCGATCGAATTGATAGTTTTCGTAGACTTAAGGCCATTCCGATTGCGCGTCACTTAAAGAGATAAAAATACTGTAGTGAGTAAAAAGTGGAAAAAAATCTATCGATGAGATTTCCGCACAAAAAATCTTTTGACAGAAAAATTCGATCGACAACATTTTTCAATAAACACTCTGTGGACAGAAGTTGAAAAAACACTCTACCAACAAGATTTTGTGATAAAAGTTCCTTCGGCACAAGTTTTGAAGAAATGATTTTTTTTATGTTTTTTTTTAACTTTGTTTCGTATGATCAAGTTTGTTGGTTTCCTACAAACAGAAGTGAAATCTACATTTGAAATTTTAAAACTAAAAAATGTACACCAAGTAATTGAAATATCAAGTTTCCTCGAAAAGTATTTTTTTCATATAGTTTGAGGAACAAAAGTAACATTTTTATGTTTTTTCTGAAAATGTTTTTATTTTATTTTTCAAACTATTTGAAAAAAAAACTTTAACGACAGCTACTGTTCGAATCACTCGGTGTAAATTTTGTACTTTTTTAAGGTTTTCTTATGCACTACTACTCTTATGCCGAACTACACAAACGGACTTTGCGCTTTTCGTTTTTTTTTTACTTTTTTTTCATTACGTTAATTGACTTTAATGGTTTTTTCCTATTGTTTATAGCTTAGGATACAAGAGAAGCTGGTTTACGACGATCTCGATGGAAGTAGCGAGAAAAAAACGAGTGTTGGTACACCATTGAGTTTGACTCATGTAGACAGATATTTGCACGGCCCTGTACCCGGTAAAATCGGGAACGTATTAACCGTAGAGGAAATTCAAAGTACACTCATACACCTAAAACGCGAAGCCGCAAATTGGATAAATGGCAATAACCTTCCGAGACAAGCGTCCACCTCGTTAGTGAGTTCATCGGCTGCGGTTTCCGCACTCGGTGAATTAACCCCTGGAGGGACTCTCATGAAAGGATTCCGCGAGGACAATGTCGGCCGTGAGTTCATCCATGTTTTGAATTTTTTTATACAGATCATTGAAGTAAATGATTTTTGCGATACAGAAATGTTGAGAAGTGCGTTAGATTGAGATTATTAGAAACTTGGAAAAATATCAATTAGTTAAAAATTCTTATTCGGATCATTAAAATTCATACCAGCAATTAAAATGTAAATTATTGAAGTTTGTTTTGTACCATACAATATCTTTACCTCGAGCAATGTACGACAGAAAATTTCATCGTTGGAATGCAAAAAACTGCATTTTCACAATCATCCCCTTCGATTTTCATTGCATCATAAAAATGTTCGTTTTATGACTCTACGTGGAAGATATCATTTTTTTTTTTAATATTTAAATTTTATAATTTCATATCGATTTCTCTACCCTCTGTAGTGTATATTGTTTTTCGCAGAATTAATACCGAAGGAGTTGGAAAAAGAACTTCACAGCGTTTACATATGCATGTGCGAGCTCCTCAAGCATTTTTGGCGGAGTTTTCCACCGACGACCCCGCAACTTGAGGAAAAAGCTGTGAGAATGCACGAAGCTTTGCACAGGTTTCACTCAGCGAGACTCAAGCCTTTTGAGGTGATTGTTAAATTCTTTATTTAACCCAAAACGATAAAATACCATCTTCATTATGCAACTTGTGCCAGAACCGAGCGTAATCTCTGAAATGGAGGGCTGGAGATTAAATTCCGAGACTCTTGCATGTACGCCATTCAGGTTGACCAGTGAATTGTTATTAGTTTTTCAAGGTAAGCCAATCAGAGGTGCCCGTTGACGAGTGCCTGTTGTATAGTAGTTGCGCTTGGTGGTGCAGTGCTCCCGTCATGTACGCACGCTCATGTTCGTCAATGTGAGAGCTGGCATGCAGTGGTTTGTGCTGCCTCGCGCTGTCTTGCACTTTTTCATATGGCATTTATATAGTCCCGTCGGAATAGAAATAGTCCAGGAGCTGAATACATTTGACGTGACACCGGCCCAGATCGATTATAACCGACGAATTCGTGTAGGGCCGAATCCCCTGATGAAGGCCTGATACTTTCCAACCACAGATTTTGGGAGGCTTTTTTTTGGCACGCGGTCAAAGTTGGCAAAACCATGTTTTTGAGAAACAGCATCGAAACTATTGATTCCACGAAAAAAAAGTTCAGTAACTTCTTGCAGGTATTAAAAAAAACGAACAATTTGGCGGGTCGCAAGCTGAAATCGGTTGATTAGTTCGCTCGCAATAAATTAAAAACCAGCCAAAATGGCCATTTCTATTATACTCCATTATTAATTGAAGAATGCGTGTACAGCCTCTGAAATCCCAGAATATATGCCCCTCGGTACACTGAACAAGTGTGCAAAACCGGAGCTCGATCGGATGAATAGTTTTCGAACAAAGCTATTTGTTATAAAAAAACCGACCTTTTTCGCGAGGAATTTGCAGAGCGGGAGAATGTCGCAGCGTAATGAAACAAAAACGAAGTTAATCCGAAAGAGTCGGACAATCATGTACACTTTGGAGCAAATCGATTTTTCATAATTAAAGGGGTGAAAAACGGCTCCAAAAAGAGGGTACGTTTTTAACTAATAAACAAATGAAATTCCATCGCGAATTTTCAAGTGACAGAGTCAGGACCGGCATTTTCCGAAAACGGTCGTTTTTCTACGACTTCAGAAAAAAAGAAGTTTGCAAAAAGTTAATTAGGGGGAGATAAAACAATTAGTTTTTAAAAAATTATTGCAGTTGTTCTTTTCAACATAGAGAGCTAAAAATTGGACAGCGTACAGATTAAGGCTTATGCCAACTGAAGAAAAATTGGCGGAGAAATCCCATATAAATTTATTGTTCATTACAGCGTTTCATTGAGAGGCCAAATGTGACGCCGCGTTCGGCGGCAGAGTGGGGGCGGCCGTCTCTGGCCCGCGCGCGCTCGCGCAAAAAGTGAATCCGCGCGTTCAAATTCCACGAACATGGAATATCTACAGAACTAATTTACTTATCCGGTTGATTTTTTTAAAAACTTTTTCCGCTGATCATGATTTTGTTATGAAAAATTTTGAAAAATGGAAAATTCACCTCTGAATTCAATGATTATTTAATATTTATTTTTTTTACACTAATTTTTACTCGACTTTTGGGTGAAGTTGGATTCGAATATCATCGTTGTGATGTTCTACAACCACTCTACGTTTGAAAAAAAAATGCAATGAAAAATGTTTTGTTATTGCAGCACTTGTCATTAAGTTTTATAATTTTCATTGAAAAAAAATATTCTTCAAATTTAAGAACATTTGGTGTCTTTTGTAGTTGTAATGGCCTCAATTAGGTAATATTTTCTTATAATGGAATGACAAGTGCTGCATAACAAAACATTTTTCATTGGATTTTTTTTTTTCATTCGTAGAGTAGTTGCAGAACATTATAACGATGATATTCGAGTAAAAATTAGTGTAAAAATAATAAATAAAAAATAATCATTGAAATCGGAAGTGAATTTTCAATTTTTCAAAATTTTTAATAACAAAATCGTGATCAGCGGAAAAAGTTAGCCCAGATTAAAAAAAAAATCAACCGGATAAGTTAATTAGTTCTGTAGATATTCCATGTTCGTGGAATTTGAACGCGCGGATTCACTTTTTGCGTGAGCGCGCGCGAGCCAGAGACGGCCGCCCCACTCTGCTGCCGAACGCGGCGTCACATTTGGCCTCAATAAAACGCTGTAATGAACAATACATTTATATGGGATTTTTCCGCCAATTTTTCTTCAGTTAGCATAAGCCTTAATCTGTACGCTGTCCAATTTTTAGCTCTCTATGTTGAAAAGAACAACTGCAATAATTTTTTAAAAACTAATTATTTTATCTCCCCTTAATTAACTTTTTGCAAACTTCTTTTTTTCTGAAGTCGTAGAAAAACGACCGCTTTCGGAAAATGCCGGTCCTGACTCTGTCACTTGAAAATTCGCGATGGAATTCCATTTGTTTATGAGTAAAAAACGTACCCTCTTTTTAGAGCCGTTTTTCACCCCTTTAATTATGAAAAATCGATTTGCTCCAAAGTGTACATGATTGTCCGACTCTTTCGGATTAACTTCGTTTTTGTTTCATTACGCTGCGACATTCTCCCGCTCTGCAAATTCCTCGCGAAAAAGGTCGGTTTTTTTATAACAAATAGCTTTGCTCGAAAACTATTCATCCGATCGAGCTCCAGTTTTGCACACTTGTTCAGTGTACCGAGGGGCATATATTCTGGGATTTTAGAGGCTGTACATACATTCTTCAATTAATAATGGAGTATAATAGAAATGGCCATTTTGGCTAGTTTTTAATTTATTGCGAGCGAACTAATCCATTGATTTCAGTTTGCGAACCACCAAATTGTTCGTTTTCCCAATACCTACAAATAGTTACTGAACTTTTTTTTCCTGGAATTAATAGTTTCGACGCTGTTTTTCAAAAACATGGTTTTGCCAACTTTGACCGCGTGCCAAAAAAAAGCCCTACACGAATTCGTCGGTTATAATCGGTCTGGGCCGGTGTCATAAATAAGACCATTTTTTGTATTCAGCTCCTGGACTACGTGTAGAAATACTGATCGGGAATAAGTCGGGCCCTGTACGGGCTTTCCCGATTGTAGATCGGGGCCTGACCAGGCTTGCCTCGTCTGGACCCGGCTAGCAATGTAACGGGTGAGAGATCGGGCGATGGTCTGGCCTTCCCTACATCGGGAAATGATCAGGAAATGACCAGGGCCACCTCGGCCCCCAAACAATACATGAGATCGGAAAATGATCAGGAAATGATCGGGCCTTTCTCGGCGCCTGGATAGAATATCAAAATCGGGAAATAGCCATGCCCTGGTATGCGCCTCTTACTAAACTCCCTCATTCCATGTGTGTATCAAAGCTTCATTGGAGCCTAATAAATAAAAGCAACACTGTACAGTTAAGGTATTGTCTACATTTCCTTTATCGTGAAATACTTGAATACGTGATTATTCTAATAGTTATTCTAATTTTTAGGATAGAATTGATCCTTGACAAAAAAAATTAAGTATACGGTCTCCCTCATTAATTTAATGAGGGCCGGGTGACTTAAGAAAAGTACTACGATTTGTCGTTGCTTTACTCTTATATGTTCGCCATACGCGGTATGTGTTCGCGAGAAACGGCCGTTAGTGCGCCGCGCTGCGGCCAGTACGTGTACCTCGCGTCCTTTGCCTTCAAATCGTTCATAAAATTCCCGATCGGGGCATGGGCATTTACTGACATAGAGAAATTGGCAAAAAAAACCGGGATTTCCCTATATGGTCCCTGATAGGCCCCTATCAGGAAACGCTAACCAGGGAAAACCTAGCCAAGGCCAGATCTAAAGTCGGGACTTCCCGACCACATTTCTACACGGGTTGCTGCAGTCGAAAGAGCATCTCGTGGCGTTTCGAAAACCCCCCTGATAAATTCTAATCGGATAATTCAAAATGGAGTTATCGCCCCGGGAAGCCGAAAACGCTCATGAGCGATAACTCGGGAACGCGTCGACCGATCCAACGGATCTTTTTCGTGATATTCAGGTTATCGACGCACTTCATTGGACCATTAGTGTTGTCACGATGACTGTCCTCGTGGACGAGATCTCGGTATATTTCGACATTTTCATATCGAAAGACTTGTGCACCCCTAATGCTAGTTCGAGAATGTTAAAGAGGAAGATTAAACGAGTAGAATGAGTACTCATCCATTACCTCATCCTTCTGGGGAAGGAAATCAAAATTACCTGTTCAATAAAAAAATGTATTTAGAGCAGTAAACGGGGCCGGTGTTCATTCCTGCCGGGAAACAAAAGAAAATCGGTTTCCAACTGTGCATAAAATGCTGTGAATACATTTTTTTATTGAACAGGCAATTTTGATTTCCTTCTCCAGAAGCGTCCCGTTTTTTAAACAGATTTCTCTCGGTAATGGATGAGTATTCATTCTACTCGTTCAATCTTCCTTTTTAACATTCGTTGATTTTGGACTTTTTTCGTTTTTCAAAATCGATCAAACTTTCACCAAAATCAACGAAATACATGTTGCCCCACTTCAAAAGGCGAGCACTGTATATATCATTTTGAAATTCAATAGAGAAAAAATCATCTCAAAATGATGAGTTTGCACCTATCGGCTCCACGCGGCAGCGTCTCGATACCAAATAATAAAAAAAAAATTATGATCTGACGTCAGAGACCTGCCACATGTCATAGGGGAAAATGAGCTTCCAGTTGTCAAACAAGAATTTAAATCACGTATATTTCCAAAACCGTTGCCCTAATTGTAAATTCAATGGCATTTCACCGATTCAATATGATTTTTTCTTTGCCTTGGGCCTAGTTAAAACATGATTTGTTCAGCCGATATGTGCAGACGCATAATTTTGAGCTGATTTTTTCTCTACTAAATTTCAAGATCATATATATGTTACATCCGCCATCTATCCTTTTAACGCATAAAAATGTTGTGGATGAAAGTTGAGGAAAACACTGTACCGACAAGAATTTTTGATGAAATTTCCATCGACATAAGTTTTGAAAAAACATTTTTTCAAGTTTTTTTTTAATTTTGTCTCATATAATCAAATTTTGTGGTTTTCTACAAGAAAGAAGCGAAATCCACATTTAAAACTTCAAAAAGTGTAAAATGTGTACCATAATTGTAATTAATGTAATTATATAACAAATGCATTTAAAATCGTAGCTCTCTTTGAAGAGTATCATTTTCAAATAGGGTGGAAAATAAGAGTAACATTTCCAAAAAAAAAAAGAAAATTAAATTAGACATGGCGTGCATGAAACTTCTTTTTCTTAACTATCCACGCCAAGTTTGATTTTCTTTTTTTTTCTGAAAATGCTACTTTTATTTTTCACACTATTTGAAAAAAATACTTTTCAAAGAGGGCTACCACATATATTAGTGCGACGCGAGCAATTGAGCTCGCTGTATCGTTAGCATTTTGCTGTAAAATTTTTAAAATCCATTCTCTCTTTTTATTTTGCTCCGAATCGAAGATGACAAAGCTGAACATGTTCCCTTTATCATAATTCATAAGCTCATCTCTTCCATTAGTGTATCATTGCATACTGCCGAAGATCCATTTAGTACATCATTTGAAAATTCGGCTATTGGTGACATGATAACTGGATTTCAGCAATCTTATTTTTTGAAGTTCCAAACGTCAAAATACACAACAAAACATTATACACACAGTCAATTTACGATTATTATCGTACACGCTTTTATCTTGTTTTCCATTTATATATATATAATATAGTTTTATTTGCACAACTTTTTGGTTTTTTACAAATTT
Organism: Heteropelma amictum; assembly: GCA_959613375.1. NCBI lineage: Eukaryota > Metazoa > Arthropoda > Insecta > Hymenoptera > Ichneumonidae > Heteropelma > Heteropelma amictum. The sequence goes on along the minus strand of OY390728.1, from coordinate 1,180,718 downwards.
TTTACATATTATTTTCCGTACTTATCTACCATAATTGCCACTTTATTCACCCCGCACCGCGCCTCTTCTTTCCACTCCACCTTTACATATTCTTTCTACCTCTCTGAAAAATTCGCACAATCCTCCGTCCACTTCCCCCCTTAGTGCCGCAATCAACTCTTCTTTAATTGCTTCTTCCTCCTTTCCCTTCATCCATATTTTTACTCCTTTCCTGCTTTTTTCATTGACTAGTTCCCTTCCTTTTTTACATACTAGCAGATGCTCCATCGTTTCGTCCTCTTTCCTACAAATTCTGCATCCCCACTCTGCCTCTCCTTTTTTTTCCCGCTCTCCCTACATTTCCACATCTCAATTTTGCCCATGTTTCTTTGTCCCTTCCTTTCACCCCTTCTTCTGACCAATATCTCCATGGCTCCTCCACATTTTCTACTATTTCTTTATATACCCTATTGTACGTTGATTTCTCGACCGCCTCCTCCTCTTTTTTCAATGTCTCTATCTTCAAGTTATTCAAACCTTTCTCTATCCAACTATCAATTTCCTCCTCGCTCTTTTTTTCCCAGATCATTTTTATAACCTCTGCTATTTCCATTTCCCCTAGCACCTTCTTCAAATCCTTCCCCCACTTACTCGGCTTTCCATTTACCAAACCCCTAATTTCCTCCATCAAGCAAATTCTTGGCCATCTCTCCTCCTTCATTCTTAAAACCTCTCGTACATATCTCAGTGCCCTTTCCCTAATGATGTATTCCATCGTTATTACCCCGATTTCCTTTCTCCATACGTACCTTGGTGTCCTTCTGTCCACGACTAACGCCATTTTACAACACCTGTTCTGCACACTCTCCATCACTCCAATCTTTCCCATTCCCCAAACTTCTACTCCATACAACAATCCCGCTCTCACTATTGCCTCGATCAAATACAACCTTTCTTCCATCACATTTCTTCCGGCTCTCTTCCAGACTCCCCACACCGCATTCGCTGCTTTCTGTGCTTTTCCCTTGCTGTACTTCGCATGCGCCCATATCGCATTCTTGCAGGTAAAAATGTATCCTAAGTACTTGAATTAATTTACAACCTCCACCTCTTCTCCCTTTATCATCCAGTTTTCCATTTACATTTTTCCATTACAAAATCGTAAAAAATAACAATCAAGGTATGCATTCGTCGTACGAAAATGCAAAATAAAATGTTTATATCGGATTGTCATACCAGTTATGATAAATTTTGTTTTATTATGCAGTAAATGAATTGACTCGGCAAGAGGTTATCAACAACAAATGACAAACATTTTGAGCCTTGGTTTATTCGCTTTGAAGTAAAATAGGGAGAAAAATTACACTTGAACAAATTTTGCAGAAAAACCTTTAGAAAATATGTATAATGAGTAATTCCACGGCAAATCAGACAATTTTGCAACGTCCATTTTTTGATTTGCGTGACATTTTTTTGTTAAATTCTATCCATTAAACGAAATTTTTGTGAATTTGTTCAGAATTTATCGTCAAGCCGTTTTCAAAATATTGGATTTTTCCTGCTCTTTCTGAAAAACAGTTTTGATATTTTTCCGAAGCGGATTCCATAATGATTGTTCGATTGTTGTGTTAAAATATTTTTTTAAATTGATTGTCCCTTTTTTTTGAAAAATTTATATGTTAAAGTACTGCTCATTTCACAAATCCTCTGCAGTTCGACCGTGGGACTCCGATCTTATCTATTTTTTTCAGAACTTGGAAAAATAGGAAACAACAAATTTCTCATAATTATGATAATTGTTACATGTTTTGAGAATATTATTTATTTTCAATTATTTATTAAGAATACAAAGTATCAGTAAGTAATTTTTTTCGTCTTTAAATAATAATTTAACAAAAGCTTTTAAGCAGGAGTTATGAAATGAGTACATGTGTAATACCGTACATATGTAAAAGTGTTACGTATGAAATACGTAGTTCGTTTTTTTTGTCCAAAACATACCTACCACGAAATCGTGGTTGGCAAATCCGCCAGGGTTCAAAGCGAGATCGATTAATGAGCGGTCTAGATTGTCAGTGCCAAATTCGTATTGTCGCTCGATCCCGGTTGAGGAAAAACGATAATACGTTCGCGTATAAGGTGACGTCTTTTATCTCGATAAAAGACGATTCCACCGTTCCATGAGATGATGTGATCCCGATGGCTCGGGGGGAGGCTTCCAGCCAGGTGCTGGCCGCGAGCTCCCGCAAAATCCGCGCGCTCTCCTACGCTGTCACGAAAGCCACGCCGATGTCGAGGGCGAAAGACCACCGACGATAATCGTTCGCCCCACGAACCCCCACCGTGCCAATAACTCCGGCGCGATGACTCGGGCACCGTCGCTCACTCCCGTACATGGAATATTATTTACAATTAAAAATACAATTTAATAAGCAATATATGAGCTCTGTCGGAACGCTCGAGGGGGAATTTTGCCACTGAAAAAACGTCCGAAAAAACGTGGCACTCTGAGCACGAAAATACGCCGTCGCAATAAATAATTGAAAATAAATAATATTCTAAAATTATGTAACAATTTTAATAATTATATGAGATATTTTTTTTCAAATTTTTCGAAATTCTGAAAAAAATAGAAAGGTCCGGAGTTCCACGATTAAACTTACAGAAAATTTGTGAAATAAGCGGTACTTAAAAATATAAATTTTTCAAAAAAAAAAACGGACAATCAGTTTTGAAAAAAATATTTTAACACAAAAATCGAAAAATCATCGTAAAAATCGGATCATATCACAACATTTAAAGAAAAATCACTGGAAAAAGACCTTTTTTCGTGGAGTTGCGAGCATTTGAACAAAACATCGAAAAAAATCAATATGTTGAAAACGGCTAGACGATCAATTCTGAACAAATTCACAAAAATTTCGTTTAGTGGGTAGAATTTCACAAAAAAAATTCAGGTCAATACATACACGGTATTCGAAAAGTATGGGACCCCTTTGTTGCGTCGAAAAGAACGCACGTTGTTTGGAGTACAAAACCCTCTGCTAATCCTACTAAAAAGTCTAGTCCTACTAGTCGTACATCACCTAGCAAGGACTCTACAATGAAACTGACAAGGAAACTCTCAGACGTGTGGGTCGGGGATTTCGATGATTTTTGGTGGGGTGGTATAGGGGCCCAAGGGTATAACAACCACCAAATATAAGGGTCAACTGGGCCCTCGTTAGATATTAAGGGTCGAAGTTGGATAGGTAATTTATATACTAGAAAAATTTCCATTAAAATCGCAAGCGGGCGGTAGCCTCGTGGTAATGTGCTCGCCTGAGGAATCTGTATTCTTGGGTTCGAGAGCCAACAACTTCAATTTTTTTATTTTCATAAATTATCACAATATTGCGTAAAATTACTTTTTTCTGTAATTTTACGCAAAATGATAAATTACTTCGGAGAGCGAAAATATTGTATAAATGTACATTTTTTAATTAAATTTTTTAAGCAACTTCGAGGCAAACCACGCGTATTTCATCATCTTGTTTAAAAATTTTGCCGACAATTGATGGTTTATCAAAGCGTGAATTTTGATTGCGTCTTCCCGTGATGCGATCTCCCGATTTGTTTCGAGTAAATACGTACAATTTTGTAATTATGTAATAAAATGTTTAGCTTGCCGATGAAAGTTAACATTAAAAAGTTGACAAATCGATGTACATTTTGGAGGAATAATTTATACTCTACACGTGGGTTAATCATTTTCTGCACAAAAAATCTCGTCATAAATCATGGGGTTTGTTTGGTCCCCTCGTGAGTCTACGAGCAATAGAACATTTTCGGTTTTCACATACTGTTTCATTACACAGTCTGAATATTTTTCAAATAAATCTGTTGAAAGCCTCCCTGATTTCGAGCAAACAACAACGACATTTAAATATTCATTCATTCATTTTTGACCGTTTTGTTTTGTTTTTTATTTATTTTTTATTTATTTATTATTTATTTTTTTTACACCAATTTTCACTCAACTTTTGGGTGAAATTGGTTTCGAATATCATCGTTGTGATGTTCTCCAACTACTGTACGAATGAAAAAAAAATCCAATGAAAAATCTTTTGTTATTGCCGTTTTATAACTTTCATTAAATAAAAATATTCTTCAAATTTTAGAACATTTGGTGTCTTCGTAGTTGTAGTGGCCTCAATTAGTTAATTTTTTCTGATAATGGAATGACAAGTGCTGCATAACAAAACATTTTTCATTGGATTTTTTTTTCATTCGTACAGTAGTTAGAGAACATCATGACGATGATATTCCAATCCAATTTCACCCAAAAGTTCAGTAAAAATTAGTGTAAAAAAATTAATAAAAAATAATTAATTAATTCGGAAGTGAATTTTCAATGTTTCAAAATTTTCAATAACAAAATCATGATCAGCGAAAAAAGTTAGTTCAGACTAAAAAAAAACAACTCGATAAGTTAATTAGTTCCGTAGATATTCCATGTTCGTGGAATTTGAACGCGCGGATTCATTTTTTGCGCGAACCAGAGACGGCCGGCCCCCACTCTGCCGCCAAAAGCGGCGTCACATTTGACTTCTCAATTAACTGCTGAAAAGAACAATAAATTTATATGGGATTTTTCCGCCAATTTTTCTCCAGCTAGCATAAGCCTTACTCTGTACGCTGTCCAATTTTTAGCTTTCTATGTTGAAAAGAGCGGCTGCAATAATTTTTTAAAAACAAATTTTTTTATCTCCCTTTAACTAACTTTTTGCAAATTTTTTTTTCTAAAGTCGTAGAAAAATTTTTGGAGTCGTTTTTCACCCGGATGAAAAATCGATTTGCCCCAAAGTGTACATGATTGTACGACTCTTTCGGATTAATTTCGTTTTGGTTTCATTGTGCTGCGACATTCTCCCGGTCTGGAAATTCCTCACGAAAATGGTCGGTTTTTTAATAACAAATAGCTTTTCTCGAAAACTATTCATCCGACCGAGCTCCGATTTTTCACACTTGTTTAGTGTACCGAGGGGCATATATTCTAAGATTTTAGAGGCTGTACACGCATTTTTAATTAATAATGGAATATAATAGAAATGGCCATTTTGGCTGGTTTTTAATTTTTTGCGAGCGAACTAATCAACCGATTTTAGTTTGCGACCCGCCAAACTGTTCGTTTTTCTAATATCTACAAATAATTACGTCACTTTTTTTTTTCCGATCAATTGTTTCGACGCTATCTCTCAAAAACATGGTTTTGCCAACTTTGGCCGCGTGGCAAAAAAAAGCCTCCCAAAATCTGTGGTTGGAAAGTCTGGACTATAAACCTAAACTCTTTTTCATGAACCTTTCAAGGTGCCCTTTCCGAAAAGAGGGGGAGAGAGAGAGAGAGAGAGAGAGAGAGAGAGAGAGGGGAGAGAGAGAGAGACAAAAAGAGACAAAAAGAGATCAAAAGAGATATCAATAAAACAACGAAAAACAACATGAATATCGCGTAAAATTATGAAAAAAAATAATTTCACGGAATATTGTGATAATTTATATAAAAATAAAATAAAAGCTGACGAGTCTCGAACCCGAGATCATAGATTTCGCAGGCGAACACGTTACCACAAGGCTACGACTCGCTTGCCATATTAATAGGAATTTTTCTAGTATTATAAATGATCTATCTAACTTCGACCCTTAATATCTTTTTATCGAGGGCCCAGTTGACCCTAATATTTGGTGGTTCTTGTACTCTTGAGCCCCTCCACCGCCCTACCAAAAATCATTGAAATCTCCGACCTACACGTTTAAGGGTCTCCTTGTGAGTGACGTCATACGTTCGTCTAGTTTCTGTCTTGCCGCGAGTGCGTTAACTCGGCTATTGAAATACACGTAGCATCTTAGATCTTGTAAACCGGTTAATACGGCGTCCATTAATCATTAGAAGGTCGGAGGTGCACTTTTTAATCCAAAGGACATCCGATTATATTTGTAAGGTCCTAACGGCGTTAAAAAAGCGGTCTTCGATTTATCTTCCACCGCCATCGGAATTTCATGAAATTCTCAGGCGAGATCCAAGGTAATGAAATATTTAGCTTTCCACAATTGGTCTATCTCTCGGTGATATTAAACAGTGAGTAGGAATCTCTTCCGTAGCCTCGTTTTGTTCCAGGAAGCTCGATCGATTAATATCAGTTTCCCTTACCTACCTCGAAATGTGTATTTTCCCAAATTTTGACAAGCAGCGTTGCCACGTGAGAGCCTTCACGCTTGACATACTGACATACATCAGTAAAATAAACCATCTTTCAAGCTTAAAATGTCGATCAATCAATAACAGTTCTGCTGCCATGCTTCTGTTCGGTTGTATGTTGAACAAAGGAAAATCGTTAGGCTATATCTGTAGCGCACGCTCAGTATCCACTGGACTACATGATTTGTTCTCGACGGTGCTAGACTCGTTCGGAATCGGAAAACGTACCGGTTTTGGAGATCGGAGTTTCGACAATGCTTCTGGTGACAAATATAAACTTTCCACGCTACTGATCTCGCATCTGCGTTTCCTCGATTGTTCATCGCCGTCGTCAGTGCGCTCGTATACTACTCGTGACTCGAAAAATGATTCCAAGTATCGTGACAAATGTCGATGACCTTGCAGGCACATTCGGTTATACAACCCATCGTCCGACATTTACAAATTCTCTGGATTTAGAGAGTTTTACAAAAGAATGAAATGTTCCGCCACTTACATCAAGACGATCACAAGTTGCATGTTCAACATTGATCCGTAAGCGGTTAACTTCTGCATCCGCGTTGACTGCGTTCGATGCCTTTAACATTCTCAAAGAGCTCACTGACTACACGCGTTGTGACTCGGTCATCTCAAATGCGATACGGGAGTTTAACGTGTGAACGAATATTGGCAGTATCCCGCCGCTGCTACCAATGTTGTATCCCGCGCGGTTAAGAGCGTTATCCCGTCAATGTGGGTAATGGTTCGGGTTGTTACCAATAAGAGATATAACTCTAATTCGTTTTCATACTAAATTAACCCTTTCAGCCCTGGTGGTTTCGATCGAAACCACTTTTGCGTTCAAACGTTCATAACTTTGTCAAAAAACAATATTTTTTCGATTTCCCAACGCCAACAGCCCACAAATTTATTCTACTTTGCAACAAAAATTTATAGTGCTAAAAGTTAATAACGATTTCATAGTTATAACCATATAATCAAATGAACGTTTTTGGTAAGAATTTAAAAAAAATTGGGTATTGTCGAATTACGTGGAGCTAGGCTCATAAAAATGACTACTCGGGGGTTTTTGAAGTCGCTGATTACGAATTCCATGTCAGATTTTCAAAACTCAAAATGGCGGATCCAATATGGCGGACGACTTATTCAAAACTTGATCCAATTGGACCGAAATTTGGCACTCGGGGATTTTTTGGGTCGCAGATTACGAATCCGATATCAGATTTTCAAAATTCAAAATGGCGGATCCAATATGGCGGCCGACTTATTAAAAAATTGATTCAATTGGCCTGAATATGTTTTTTTAGGGGTTTTGATGGTCGCAGATTACGAATTTGATGTTAGTTTTTAAAAATGCAAAATAGTGGATCCAAGATAACAAACAAAAAAAGAAAAAAAATCAATCTATGGTAATAAAAATGATCACTCTAGGGTTTTCGTTATTGATGATTACAAATCTTATATCAGCTTTGCCTGTAATTTGCCTACAAATTCGTAGTTACCAGGATCAACCACGGGGAGGTTACAGAACACTGATCCCATTTTTTTGTTTTTTTTTGTTGTTTTTGTTCGTTTTTTTTTCAATATCAGGCTAGAGAGTGAATGACTCCCGCTATTATTAATTATCAAAATAATACAAATGCTGAACAAAAAAAAGGTACAGATAATCAACTTTCCACTATCCTGAATAAGCCATTTTGTATTTCGAAAAGTTAACACCAGATTGGTAAACAGTGATCCCGTAAAAGTTTAAGTGGTCATTTTCTAGAGCGCAAGTGTGAACTTATTTAAGTTTTGTCCACCATGTTGGATTTGTCGTTTTTAATTTCTAAAAACTAACATCGTATTTGTAATCAGCGGCCGCGAAAATCTCCGGGTAACAAGTTTCAGGCCAAATGAATGAATTTTTTAATAAATCGTCTGCCATATTAGATCCGCCATTTTGAATTTTGAAAATCTGACATCGGATTCATAATCTGCGTCTCAAAAAACCCCCGAGTATCAAATTTCAGGCCAATCGGATCAAGTTTTGAATAAGGCGTCCGCCATATTGGATCCGCCATTTTGAATATTGAAAATCTGACATCGGATTCGTAATCAGCGACCCCAAAAACTCCGCAATACAAAATGTGACGAAAATTGCTCTACTCAAAAAAAGTCAGGGCTGAAAGGGTTAAGACAATTGATTTTATTCGTTTGGTCCAAAGTTTAAATTACAAAGAATTTAACAAAATATCGGTAATATGCCCCAGGACCAAACTCGACAAGTGCCAACCAAGGATTTCAGTCAAAGACTGCTCGTCGCCGGCGATGGTACCGTATTTATTGATAACTCGCGGGGTAACCGAAATATGAGTAAAGTAGAATAATTTGCAGAGGGGACACGGTCGATACCCTATTGCCCGAAGTGTTGCAACGGCTAGTATCAGCAACCCCGATTTTAGGCTGATGCCCCGGGTTACTTACTTTACGAGTGAACAGACGAAATAGTATCTCCCGTTTATAGCAGGAAGTCGAATCGAGTTTTTTAAATGGAAACCCCTATTTTTTATTCGGGATTTGAAAAGGGCACGGAAATTATACGTTTAGAAATGTTAATGTGGTAATTTTTAAAGGTGACCTCCAAGGATCAATGACTAGTGCCAAGGCAAAATGACCGGAAAAAAGGTCGAAAATTTCTATGTTCCGGTGACCATGTAGTATATTTTCAGAATACATCCAGGCACTAGAGGCAAGATCGGTTACAGATTCGACCAGCTAAAACAAGATATCCATTTGGGTATAAATATATTTCCTTCGAAGGATCCTTGTACACTTTACAAGTCCACTTTCAAAAATTACCATAACAACATTTATCAACCATGAATTTCCCGCTCTTTTCAAATCCGGAATAAGGGATAAACATATTCATTTAAAAATCTCGATTCGACCGCCGAATAACCCTCAGGGTCAAATTCGAGGTCAAATTCAAGGTCATCACAAAGTAGAACTCTATGACCCCTACAACTTTTACCCGAGTCATTTTCAATGACAGTGCGTTGTTTTTGAGATAATAAATGGGTCTCACACTTTTCCAATACCCGGTATATTGTATCCACACTTAAAACTTAAAAAAGTAAAAAATGTACACCAAGTAATTAAAATAGTAGCTTTCTTCGGAAAGTATTTTTTTCAAATAGTGTGAAAAATAAAAGTAACATTCTCCCAAAAACAAAACCAAATTTTGCGTGCATGGCCAAGAAAAAAAAGTTCCATGCACGCCAAGTTTGATTTTCTTTTTTTTTTGGAGAATGTTACTTTTATGTTTTACCTTCTAATTCTGACCTCAGATTTTTATCGAAAAATGCAGTCGATATAATTTTTCTCAAAACTTCCGTCAAGAATTTATGTGCGAAAATCTCATCGATAGAGATTCGATTCTACTCATTAATTTTTTTCCACTTTTACCTCCTCAAGTTACGCGCAATCGGAAAACGTTGAGACTTTAAGATCGGAAAAGGTTAAAATACTTCGACATTGAGCACTGATGTTTTGATTTTTCGGTGATTTGCTTACCTCGCGACATGACGAATGTGATTATATATCTTTTTGAAATTCAGTAGACGAGAAATCAGCTCAAAATTATGACTTTGCACACATAGGCTGAACAAATCATGCTTCAACTAGGCTCTATGGAAAGAAAAAAATCATATTAAATCGATAGTATGTCATTAAATTTTCGATTAGGAGAATGGTTTCGGGAATATACGTGATTAAAATTCTTGTTCGATAGCGGCAAGCCCATTTTCCTGCCATCCGTGGCAGGTTTCTGATGTCAGGTCATATTAGGACCTTGAATAAGTTCTCACTGTTTCTTCAAAAATGGCAGTAGCAGTACCCCGTTCGTGGAATTTCGAATGGTAACACACATGCACGGCAGTAGTGTATCTAACGTTAAATTTCAGTGTATGGTAATTCACTTCAGTGTAAACAAAGTAATTTTTTCTTAGTTCTGAGAATGTCTACTTTTGTGCCAAATAAAGTGTATTTGCGGGGAATTTTATTGCACTACTTTATTCAAAAGAAATCTGCAGCTGAAGCACATGGCATTCTTGTTGAGGCTTATGGTGACAATGCCTCGTTGGATACGACATGCAGAGACTGGTTTCGACGCTTCAAAAATAATGATTTTGAGTAAAACCAAATATCCATGGTTCGAAGCTTCTTCTCTGTATTTGGTGGGATCAGCAGGGTGTAATTTATTACGAGCTGCTCAAACCAAATGAGACTATCACGGGGGATCGCTATCGACTTGAATTGATGCGTTTAAGTCGAGCCTTAAAAGAAAAACGGCCGTTATACGAGCAGAGACACGACAAAGTGATTTTGCTACATGACAACGCTCGACCTCGTGTTGCAAAACCAGTGAAACCTACCTGGAAACGCTTCAATGGGAAATTCTACCCCACCCGCCGTATTCACCAGACACAGCCCCTTCTGATTTTCACCTATTCCGTTCGACGGCACATGGCCTAGCTGACCAGCGCTTTCATTCTTATGAAGAAGCTAAAAAATGGATCGATTCTTGGATAGCCTCAAAAGACATGTCGTTTTTCCGACGCGGAATTCATATACTGCCACAAAGATGGGAGAAAGTGATCGCTGGTGATGGGCAATACTTTGAATGAAATGTTTTTGTTCCTTATAATTTAAATAAAGCTTTTATTTTGTTAAAGAAACAGCGAGAACTTATTCAAGGTCCTAATACATTTTTTTCTTTATTTCTTGCATCGTTACAAACGCAACAATGCGATATCTTCGATATTCTATATCTTTCTCCTGTGCGGACTCTAAAGTTTCTCTGATGGCTTTGTTTTCCTCCCTAATCTCTTCTATGTCGGTCGCAAATTGTTCGAGCACGCAGATTATATCATTTACGTCGGCCGCCAATGAATCTCTAACATTATTCGAGAGTAGTTCCTCCTAACTATTGTTGTTCGTATCATTTTTCGGATTCTTCGGTAAGGTTGTTGTGGGGTCAGGACGAAACGATGTCACTGAGATGAAATTTTTCGTGAACGTTCATGATCCCTTTATTAACCCTTTCAGCCCTGGTGGTTTCGATCGAAACCACTTTTGCGTTCAAACGTTCATAACTTTGTCAAATAACAATATTTTTTTGATTTCCCAACGCCAACGCCCCACAAATTTATTCTACTTTGCAACAAAAATGTATAGTGCCAAAAGTTAATAACAATTTCATAGTTATAACAATATAATCAAATGAACGTTTTTGGTAAGAATTTTAAAAAAATTGCGTATTGTCAAATTACGTGGAGCTAGGCTCATAAAAATGACTACTCGGCGGTTTTTGAAGTCGCTGATTACGAATTTCATGTCGGATTTTCAAAACTCAAAATGGCGGATCCAATATGGCGGACAACTTATTCAAAACTTGATCCAATTGGCCTGAAATTTGGTACTCGGGGGTTTTTTGGGTCGCAGGTTACGGATCCGATATCAGATTTTCATAATTCAAAATGGCGGATCCAATATGGCGGCCGATTATTTAAAAATTGATTCAATTGGCCTGAATATGTTTTTTTAGGGGTTTTGATGGTCGCAAATTACGAATTTGATGTTAGTTTTTAAAAATGCAAAATGGTGGATCCAAGGTAGCAAACAAAAAAAGAAAAAAAAATCAATCTATGCTAATAAAAATGATCACTCTAGGGTTTTCGTTATTGATGATTACAAATCTTATATCAGCTTTGCCTGTAATTTGCCTACAAATTCGTAGTTACCAGGATCAACCACGGGGAGGTTACAGAACACTGATCCCATTTTTTTGTTCTTTTTTGTTATTTTTGTTCGTTTTTTTTTCAATATCAGAGTAGAGAGTAAATGACTCCCCCTATTATTAATTATCAAAATAATACAAATGCATAACAAAAAAAAAGGTACAGATAATCAACTTTCCACTATCCTGAATAAACCATTTTGTATTTCGAAAAGTTAACACCAGATTGGTGAACAGTGATCCCGTAAAAGTTTAAGTGCTCAATTTCTAGAGCGCAAGTGTGAACTTATTTAATTTTTGTCCACCATGTTGGATCTGTCGTTTTTAATTTCCAAAAACTAACATCGTATTTGTAATCAGCGGCCCCGAAAATCTCCGGGTAACAAGTTTCAGGCCAAATGAATGAATTTTTTAATAAATCGTCTGCCATATTGGATCCGCCTTTTTGAATTTTGAAAATCTGACATCGAATTCGTAATCTGCGACCCCAAAAACCCGCGAGTATCAAATTTCAGGCTAATTGAATCAATTTTTAAATAAGTCGTCCGCTATATTGGATCCGCTATTTTGAATTTTGAAAATCTGACATCGGATTCACAATCTGCGTCCCAAAAAACCCCCGAGTATCAAATTTCAGGCCAATCGGATCAAGTTTTGAATAAGGCGTCCGCCATATTGGATCCGCCATTTTGAATATTGAAAATCTGACATCGGATTCGTAATCAGCGACCCCAAAAACTCCTCAATACAAAATGTGACGAAAATTGCTCTACTCAAAAAAAGTCAGGGCTGAAAGGGTTAAACAACCTGTCAAATTTCAAACCAATCCACGGCATAGGTATTCTGAAAAAAAATGTCAAAGTTGGAAAAGTTAGGTCAAGGACGGAGCGCGTATATGACAGCTGTGCGACGCTGCTGCCAACCCAAGCATATTATCGTGGTTCATAATTTACTTTGTTGCTAGTTCGTCTCGCAATAATTGATCTCTAACGAATTATCGGAAGTAATGCCATAAGTTAATATAAATAATTCCTGTAACCATCACTTTGTCAAAAATGCATATTCTTTTAAATTGACATGGATTTTTTTCTCGAAAAATGACATCAAATATGACAACGTCTCGTTGGTAAGTATAGCAGCAGTATTGATAAATTCAACAACTTTCGTAAAAATGATCGTAGAGAGTTTATTTTTTTACATCTGATTCTAAATTTTTGTATATTTGTAAAGTAAAAAATGGACACCCAAAAATAACAGTAGAAGCTTCCATTTTTCAAATTCCTTCAAAACTCAATGTCGATGGAACTGTTATCATAAAATCTTGTCGATAGAGTTTTTTTTTCTTCAACTTCTCTCTACAGAATTTTTATCGAAAAATGTTGTCTTGTGGTTGTGTGACTGGTGTGTGAATAACTTCTGTATACTTTGTTGTATCAATGGTAATTCATTTTGCCGTTCCTCCTAAATTTTGATACATTTTGATTTTGATACTTATAAGAATTCTTGGTTCGATTGCAATCTATGTGGTATAACCTTCTGAAAAATGACTGTTCACGATTTGTATATCTATTACAACTTTGTTTCTGGGAGGAATCGACATTTTTTCGGGTAAATCTGTCGGGATTGGTGTTTTTTGTCGTTCTGCTGTCATAGGTAATGCTTTGAAAGGTTGTCTCTTGTCGCACTTTCCCACGGGGTTTTTTGCACGGTTTTGTGTCGATTTTACGTGTGTTCTATAAATTTTTAATCTATTGAATTTCTGTGATCGAGTTTGTTGTAGGAATTTCGATTTTTGTAAATGGTCGCCTCGAAAATTATGCGGTGAATCTGTGTCTTAGTTTTCCACATGAATTACTACGGTATTGATTACTTGAATATTCATCGCGTGAATAGTCGCGACGTCTGGTTGCGCCTTTATAATATCTACTCGTCTCGTCAACTATTATGGTATTGCTCTCGTGAATTGTTGTGGTATTGTTTTCGTGGAGCGTTACAATATCTATGTTGAGAGTTGGCGCGGTACCGGTCTCGGGAACTGTCGTGGTGACGAACGCGAGAGTTTTTGTGTTATCGATCGCCGCAGTTTTCGCGGCAATGTCTACAATTTGAATTATTTGTATCCATGGTTGCCGAAATTCGTCAATTTCGGTTTTTTGTGTTAAATATTTCGAAAAGAGGATTAGAATGACAAATCGGGTGCCATTCTAATCTTAATCTAATCTAATCCTATTACCATTCTCGGTCAAAATCGACATTTTATAATATGATTTTCGAAAAATCGCAACATTGACAGGGAACATTGTGCCTGGAATGTACTCACAGTTTTTCCAGAAAGATATACTTGGTTATAAATTGTATTTTTTCGTTCGATTTCCGTTTCTTTACAATTTTGATTCTTTCGTTTCCGTTTAGTCCTTCCTTCTCTATTGTTAATATTTGTTGAATTATATTGAATGATCGGTGCTGCAATATCAATTGTGCGTGTTATTATTCTTTCCTCACGTTCTCACTTGATTACGTTCACGTTTGTATATATTCGACTTTCCTTTGTTTTATCCAATTAATTCGATAATAAGTTCGTATATTTCTAATTTGATCTGTTTCATTTTTGTATTTTTTTTTATTATTCTATGCATAATTTTCACGAGGGTTTTTTGTGTCCCATTTCCGACACCAGTTATAACGACGCTGTATTGTTTATCTCAGATATCGAGGGAGAGTGGATGGAAGAGTGTTTATAGCGGAGATTAAAGATAAACTAAGGATTAGGATTAGAATTAATTCAGTGGCGCTCGCTGACGAGCGCGAATGATGGGAGCATCGCCCTCGCCAGGCACCATTACACGCGCGCATCGCTGACCGAAGAACGTCTGCTTATCCGGCGCCTCTGTTTCGCTCACATCCAATAATTATAAACAATTGATGGGTTCATTTGAGATCCGTACTATGCTTATATCTAAGATATCTATGTCTAAGAATTTCACATTTCCTGGTTGCTTTCCAATTGGGAATGAATCATGTGGAACACGGATTAATTCGGTGGTAAAATGACCACTACATCACTAGAAACTCAAGTTCATCTTGTGGCAAACCGAGTATCGTCGTGTTGCTGATGGGACAACTTGAGTGAATAACTTGATGGGACAACTTGAGTTGTAAACTGTGTTATACTATGCCGTCTGTGTGCCCAATTGGAAGGCAACCCCTATGTATGTGTGCGCGTGTGTACATACATTTGTTTTATTTTTCAATCAGGATCGTGTTCAGAGAGAATTGTCTGCAGTGTCTCAACACCTTACGAGTCATCTCAATCAGTTATTAAATACGGCTTACAGAAAATTCGCTATTTGGCAACAGAGAAAGATGCAGATGAGGTAGCCGAGGCTTGACGTTAATGGCCTAGTTGGAGCTACGTAATGTGAAGAGTCGATGGAAATACATTAACCACAAACCAGAGCGATATCAAGGATTTTTTTAATGTTTTGCGAGTTTTTCTTAGAAACGTACCTTTATAAAAAGTGGAAATATGTACAAAGAAGTTGAACTCTCTCCCGAAATGAAAGTCAGGCATCACAGCCGCAGTGGAGTCAGATGAGATAAATCCTTGATTATCTTTCATCGGGCGTTGATCGATTATTTATTATGTAACTTTGTTCCCCATTGTTGAGAAGAATTTTGTCCTCAATGAAATTCTTGCTCAACTTCAATATAAAAAAAAAATACCTCGATATATTCATTCTCCGAGGTTCATCTATTACATTTGATCGTCAGGAGAGAATCAAGGCCAATTAGGTTGGCGAATAAAGTTACAAAGAGATGACTGACGAACGGCGTTCATAAGAATTCCTAATGTTTATTATGAAAATTGAATTTTATTGCGTAAGACTCGCTAATTTGATTCTCTGCAAAATCAAGAGGGAATAAATATGTAACTACGCCGACCAATTTAGTTCAGAAATGTGGTCCACCAAGTATCTTAACGTTGTTTTTTTACTCGAATTGAATGAAATGAAATTAGTCACGTCCTTTCTTCGTAAAATGCTTTTTTTTTTTCTTCTTATTGTTACAAAATGATTTCAAGTAAGCAAAATCAAAATAAATTATTCAGTCATATCATCGCGTAATTAACAAGTTATACCTTTGATCATTATCGATAATTTGGAAGAATGATTAATGCTATCACAAATATGCAATATCTAAATATTCTTCCATAGCTGTTCGGCTCATCACATTATTGAACTTAAAATCCAAGCAATACAAAATACAGGAGAAAATGAGCTAACTGAGTGATTAAATAATTCGATTAGAGATAAACTTTCGAAAAAGAGTCACCTCCAATTTTGCTGAAACTGCGCACATGGCGCACATCGCTTTTATTTGGTCGCCCGCCGTCTGAGAGACGGGTCGATCTAGAAATTCCAGATCGCAGAGTGCTCAGCGGTTTTTCGCTCCAATGTTCCCCTGATTTATGATTAGTCTATTGAGTGCAGCCAATAGCGGGCGTTGAATGAACAGTCTACCCGGCGACTAGTGGTGTGCGTATGCCGGCGTGCACGGCCATACCGAGAGAGGCAGGAGGTCGAATGTGCGTGGGCCTGGGCGTCAGCGACGAGCCCCGGTCGCAAACGTTGATTGTATTAGTGAATACGATTTAAGAAGAAGGCCAAAAAAATCAGATCGCGCTCTACGCTGATATACTTTGTTGTTTCTTACGGAAAATGTTATAATTTATACTATAATAGTGAGTAATTAATTTTTAAATGAATGATTCTTGTGTTTAACTTGGCTTTCGGTTCGAATAGATAATAATGAAATAAATTACTAAAATGCAACGGCGTGTAGATGCAGATGCAGAAAAATGGATACTTCTAGCAAATGAATACATACTGTTTGTTTAAGTATTTATTTCAACTAAAAATGAATTGAATAAATAAAAATAAGCTAGGCGTTTTCTCCGGTGACATTTTTTTATTATCAATTAAATTATCATTATCACTTAAAAAGCCTAAAAATTATACGCACCACCCTTTGCATTTGACACATACTCAGTGATTTATTTACATGATTGTCGGTTTAAATAAATGAAGAAATGAAATTGTGGACTTGACAAATTACTTTCGACACTTTTTCAAAGAAACGTTTTTTATTTTGTAAATCAGCCAGGCTCCGAGTATTTCAGCTTTTTTTATTGGAAAACTGTTGCAAATTGTGAAAACCGTGAGCAACAAAGATTTTTCAAAATTCTGGACACGAAGACATGAACATTTGAAAAATTAGACATTTCATAATCCACGAATTTTTTATAGAATGTCTTGGTTTAATTTTTATAAAAATCGTCTGTATTAATTTTGCGTATTATAAATTTTACCAATTAAAATATTGAAGAAGCTCGGAAATGATGAATGAACGACATAATTTCTAAATGGAATATTCACTTAACATTACAGAAAAAAAGGAATGAGATAGATTTGTGTTTCTTCTAAAACTCGTCAACAATTCTTTCTCTCCTTCGGTAAGTATGTCAATTAACCTTTATGTACTGTGACGTTGCGTCACAGGTCGCCCCGACCTGCCCCCCGCAAGTCCACCACGCACTTCCCCCCATTCCCTTCTCTCGCGATTTTCCCTCTTGAAACCCCCGTACCGCGTTGTTTAGAAGTAAGTCGTCCAAAAATGTCGCACTAAATCGTAAATTCGCAATTATATCGCCGTTAATGGCGCCCAAAACAGCACCAAAGGCGTCGTTCTCGCCCCCCCCCCCCTCTTCCCCCGCCCCAACGCAGCATCAACGGTGGACCCCAGCACCCGACGAGGAGAGAGAAGATATCTCGTCACCGCCACCGCCACCCATCATTATCTACGCAGAGGAGGAAGTCGCCTCCCCGCAAGAATCACCATTACCAGCACGGAGGAGAAGGCCCACTCTCCGTGAATCTCGGGAAATGGGGAAAATTGAGCAGCCGCCACCACCGTCCCTGGGTGGCAGTCCCCAAAATCTCCAACCCCAATTGCATCGATCCCCGGGGAGGATTATCATTCGACACCTCATCTCCGCGGCCTGAATTATCATGGATCAACGATCGATTAGGAGTCACCGTGCTGCCATCCCTTTCCCATCCCAAGTATTAATCACGTCTGCGAAATTTCTCCCATCCTGCGTATTAGCCCCCCCAAAAATCTCTCCCTCTTTCCCTAATTGCGCGAAGAACCCGGAAGCCGCAAGCGAGCTCTTCACTTGCGAGCGAGGCGTTAAACCGAGCGTATAGAGTCATATTTTTTTTGTTGCGATATTGCGTTGAATTTTCTTTTGCGTGCCCCCTTTTGTCATTTTTGAATCATTTTTTTCCCTACCCCCGAACAAGGCGTCACAGTACACACACTGGTGCCCGGGTGCCAATATCGTCATACTTTTACTTATAACTTGGATAAAAATAAAAATATCGACTTGAGCCTCTGAATCCCGATTATTGAAGTTTTTTTTTAAGCTAAAAACACACTAGTAAATTATTCAATTTTTTGTAACCCGCTCTAAATGACGTTACGAGTCATCCATTTCACGTGACCTCAACTCAGAATCGAGAGTACCGCCGGTAGTGGTGAAACCATGCAAAAATCAGAAAGGATAATAGCGCTTTTCGGGACAGAAAACAAAATAAAGGCGAAAATACAAAAACAAATGATTTCTGAAACCTTCAGATAATATAATCTTCGTTCAAAAATTCAGTCATAAAACGAAAAATGATCAATTCGGAGAAACTTGAACTTTAAGGATGCATGTAAGGTTAAATCCGCAGTACATCTATTTGTTTTTTTAAGGTTAATTTTTATGTCGTAATGTCAATGCCGAATCATTTCTGTTTACATTTTATAATTTCTAATGAAAAAATTATGTCATTTTGTATAATAATTCAAGATTTTAAATAAAATTAATATGTAATTGAAAATGTAGTCAAGGCTAGTCAGCTATGACAGTCATCAGCTATGAACGGCAGTTCACAGAACGCTACTGAAACGTCAAAAGTTAACCACGAATATCTCCACAAAGATATCGGAAACAGTGGTTTTTTTTCGTGAAAAAATTGGAAAACGTATAAAGTTTCTGAAAATTCTTTTTGCGGCCGTGCATTGACTACGATACATATACTTTTTTATCATTCTAGTTCAATTTTGCCAACTTCCGGTACAAATAACACGCAGTTAAATGAGACTTTTATTCTCAAATATTTCTTTCAAATCTTCGGCTTAGTGCCTTTTTCTTTTTTTCAATCGATGCAGCGTGATCAACTCTATCATATATTTCAAATTTATGGAAAGTTAGACGAGTTAATATATTTCACATACATCCTTAAAACAGAATGGAGGAACTTCGCTACAGTTTTTATGAAAAGTACTACTATCATACATTTATGCTACATTTTTTATCTTCTTATCTTAATTTTGCATTCGACAAATTCTGTGGAAAACAATGATGGAATAAGAATTAAAGAACGAAAATCGGCGAAACATGAAGTTTATAGAAAAGGAAAGGAGCAGCACATGAATTCTTATCGATGAACAGGAATATTTCACGTTTTTCAGGTAAGTGTGTATCAGTGAAGGTATGAAATGTGTGAATATTTTCAAAATTATTTTTAATGACTATAATGTTTTAACAATTGACGTATTTTTCAAACATGGGCGGAGGCAAAGGAAACCTCAGTAGCAAGAATAAGATAGTATTTAGCCGTCACTGAAATTAGTTTCATTTTTTAGCTTAATTCCCATCACATTTTGTTAAAATGAAACACTCCCCCATGGAAAATGTTGTTGGCAGAGGCGTGTCATGACTACATCTGCCCTCTGTCGCGGCCCGAACCGTCACGGTAATGCCATCGACCCCATGAATTTGACCATTTCATTGGCATGCCTTCCCCAACCTAACAATAGCGCCCCGCCCCACCCTGGCGAGATCTTCTTGATGTCCCCGTCCGTAAACATGAACAAGGATATGCAATAATAATTATCAGTTGCTGAAAATGGTCAATGCCATTACATGATTATTACCATTACTCACCGGTGCAAGCGATAGCGCTGCTCCATCGGGCAGCTCGACCGCTGTACGAATCTGCAGAAACACGTTTTTTAACAAGTGTGTATGAACTATCCAGCCATTCTTCAATAAACAGCCGAATACCAACGGCAAGAAATTACTTTACACACTTTCATTGAGGAAAACTTCACAGAAATACTTAGTGGACCTACATTTTCTGAAGTTTTATGATGTCTTGGGACAACAGGCGACGTGGGTGGCCCAGCTTCCACCACTGTCCAAGACGCATCCAACGAAGTAAAATTCTTCGGGAGGGGGTTACTCCCGTATATCGGTTTGTTTACTCTGAAAAAAAAAATTAGTATTATTATTAATAACAATAAGGTCACTATTGTTGTGACGTTTACTAAATGAATAATCGCGATTTTATTTCATTTATTCAAGTACTTTTCAGCAACCCGCGATACAAAAAAAAATCGAACAAAACAAGGAAATAGTATTCGCATCATTGATTTTATAGTAATAACAATAGTTGTAATAATTATCTCAATTTCATTTTGGAATGAAAAACACCGAAAAAGCTTCCGTTTTCGGGAATTTCCCGACATCTGACGAGTACAGGCGGCGTAGGTGGCACGACTCCTACCACTGCCGGAGCTGTGTCCGACTCCATCGAATGCTTTGGAGCGGTGGAATCTGAACCCTCCAAGACCGCCTGGACTACCTCCGGTTTCTCCCTCATTTTGAATCGTCGATTCTGGAGACATTATCACACGTTTACTTTAAAAAAAAAAAGATAATCATTTTATTACTAAGATCTTCATTATTCTCGTTATTATTATTATGATATTATTATGTAATAATGGGAAAGGTAAGTACAGGAGAGTTATAGCAAAATTATTATTATTATTTTCCGTATTATTATTTATTATGTAATTAAAATAATGATTAATTTTAATAAGTAATTTAAATAATAAATTCGCACAAATTCAAGAATAATGATTTTTTGTGTACTTAAATTTACATCATTGAAACAACTATACATTGTTTTGTATTGTAATTGAATTGAAATAACGTAAACATGTTCTTGTTCTTGTGCGAATGAACGAACCCTTGCATAATTTTTTTTCTCAAAGAGGCGGTGAAATCATTTTACACAAGGGCGACTCTTTTGAAAGACGCCCAGTGTTGGGCTTCCGTTGTTATTGGCTTGCTAACTAAAATACCTGCCTTGCCTCCAGGGGCTGACCTGGGACCGTTTATCACATAACTTCAGATCAACTCCCGCGTTATTTATTTATATGTTCTATGCTTCTGCTCTAGTCTTTGCGGTTTCTTTTAGGCATGATCTAAATCAGCTTTTTTTTTTATGTCAAGACAGTTTTGACGTATTCTTGCACTCGGTGCCATTTCATCCGTGAGCCTGTCCACCGTCGATTCTGGCGTTTTTTCTCTATTTTCACCTCTAGAGATCATGGGTTTTGGATCCAAAGATGTTATATTCTACGTCGTTTTTGGCTCCTGCACAGTAAAGACATTCCGGTGATGTTATTTTTCCATCTTATGTAGGTCAGGAAGTGCGTCATCAAGAAGTGCTCTAATTCCCCATGTTTCTGCTTCATACATGGCTAAATCTCTCTTATGAGTCTCGCCGTTCAGCGACCTCCCATCTCTCGATCCCATGGCGCCTGTCAGCTTCGAAGTACCCGAGCCTGTTCTTCTGCCCTCACACTAGCTTTGTTGGGCTCTTCTTTCCGCTGGCATTTCATTAACCGCTCGTTTGCTATTAGCGCAAGCGCGATACTTCTGGCAATCACCAACACGGCCGTTTCCGACACCGTGCGGTACGAATATGCGGCTGTAAGTGCTCTAAACCTCTGCTCTCAGGCCAGCTGACTCCGGTATATCCTTTTTTCAAGTGTTTTTTTTTGCACATGCTTCAGCTCTTGATTTCGTCTTCGCTGAAGAGTGCGAAGGCCTCGATCTCCCTGAAGTCTGTCTTGGCCCACACAGTATGGGTTGGGAAGAGCGATCTCACTATATTCTTCATAATTTATTCCTACATGGTCAAGCTTGGCTTTTAGCCTCTGAGTTTCCGCATGACGATTCTATATCCGAGTCCCTATGGTTTGGCGTTTAGATCCCCAAGCTTATTCCAGCGCCAGGCTTTACTCCGGTTTATCATTCGTCATAACAGTTTTTTTGCAACCTTGGAGGCAGCTGACCTTACGTTTGCGTCCTCCCTATTTCTTGCGCGTTGCGCGGCTTGCCTTAGCCTAAGGCATATTTTCCGCTGCTCCGCTATCTCCGGGCTCCATCAGAACGCTGAGTTCTTTTTATGCCTAGCGACTTTGGCCAGCATCGACGCATTGCAGGCCGAAGCTATAATGCCCGCGGCCTTACTACCGGCTCCTCGGTTCTCCACCTTCTGCCTTGCACCTCCGTCTCCAGTTCTCGTGTTCCTGCGCTGATTTATTGCGGTGAACCTCGGTTTGTCCATTTAATTCAGGTTCCATTTCCATCGTATTTGTCGGTTTTCATATAATTGCTGGTCCTTCATAAGAATGGCAAAGCAGATGAACTGGTGGTCGCTCCCTGTGCAATCTTCGATTGCCGTTCACTATTCAATCCGCGGAAGCAGGCTTCTTTCTGTTGTGAAAGAAACATCCGGAATTGTTTCCGTGTATACTGGTCTCTGGAAAGTTGCCACGTTGCCAGCGTTTAGTACTGACAATCCTGTTCTCGCAGCCGTCTCGAGCACGTTTTTCTTCAGAATGGATTTTTCTGAAAATTGGTGTGTGAACTTTTTCTGGGTTTTTTAATGGAATTCTGAAGAAAAACATGATGGTCCCATTTGAAAAAATAAAGGTGACCTTGAAATCTTCAAAGGGCCTCCACACGGATAAAGCTCGTAGCCACCATTCTATGACCCCCTGCGAACTATGCAACTTTTGTTTCAAAAATTTTTTTCCAAGTCCGATATTTGAGGAAATATTTTTTACTGATAAAAGTTGTTGCCACACCCTGTATACGTTCATGGAATCCATCCATTGGACATCCATCATTTGGCTGCGACATTCATTAGATGTCTATGTACGGACATACAGGGTGACATGTTAAGGGTGGCCATCCCCTTTTATTTCGCCCCCCGTAAAGATAATCGAATGGGTCGCAGGTGATTTTTGAACGAAATTTTCTGAACTTTTCTATAGAAAATGCGGCGTACATCGGAAAATGATAGGTTTTGCAGCACAAAAGTGAACACTACGAAAATAATGTGAAAACATATTTTCTTCTGATAGGAATAAAGTGGATTTTAGTCCGAATACGGGACATACGCGAACATTTTTTTTTGAGTATCGCATCATTAAGAAAATTTATGTCAAAATTGAGTGTTATAATACCAATTTATACTTATCTGAACGAAACGATGGAATCGAATGAACAGGGCTGTAGTATTTTGTCTCAAAGTTGGTTGTCTTTTGCGCTCAAGTTCATTCTCCCAATGTTAATTTTGTATCTGTCAGTGTGAAATGCCAAAATGGTTATTTAAGAAATGTCAGGTTATTGAAAAATATGTCGTCAACAAGCAGACGGCGCAGCAAATTACTCTCGTACCGCTGGTTCAATCCCGTTGTTTCGTTCAGTCAAATTCAAATTTATTCGATAACGTGCATTTTTTATATAACTTTTCTCAATGATGCGATACTCAAAAAAAAAATTTCGCGTTTCCCGTATTCGGAATAAAGTCTACTTTATTCCTATCAGAAAAAAATATGTTTTCAGATTATTTTCGTGGTGGTCACTTTTGTGCTGCAAAACCTATCATTTTCCGATGATCGCCGTATTTTTTATCGAAAAGTTCAGGAAATTCCCTTAAAAAATCACCCGCGACCCGTCCGATTGCCTTTACAAGGAGCGAAATAACAGGGGGTGGCCACCCTTAACATGTCACCTTGTATATATTATCAAATTAACTGGATCATTAAATTACATTTTAAAAAGCCTTCGAATATATATGTATAATATACATTAGGGTGACCGTTATTTTTGCTTCGGTAAATTTTTGTTACGTCTAGCAAAAAAAGTAATCAAGGTATGATAAAAAAAATCTGTGTAAAATTTGAACCCGCTGAGATAAGGAGAACACGTGCCACCGAGCAGTTTTATTTTCGAAAATACATGAATTTCTTTAATCGCCGCACTAAAATATTTATTAATCTCATAATACTAATTAAAAAATCTGGAATTGGGTTCATTGATTATACATATTAAGAGGCACAAAATATATTATTTACTGATTTTTTTCCATCAATTATGTACAGTCATGAGTAGATTGGAAAATGAATAGAAAACTTGAAAACGGACGTGGCGGTTTAGCCATTGTGGCAGGAAATCTAGATTCCTGCCACAATTCAAATTCAAATTCAAACGGAAAACAATAGTGCAAAAAATGTGTGTCCAATTTTTATTTCGGAGATGATGCTGTAAGTTGCTGTAAAATTATTATCAAAATTATAACCACATAGTAAACATATAACATGCTTTGCCGACGCGTAACCCAACCGATGTTGGCCGATTCCCACTACGAGGGGGTGCATGTTATTGGGAATCATCTTTTTATTTATTCTGTTACGTGCCAGATTGATTGGCCGTAACGTTATTTAATTTCTTCCGAAAGATAGATTTATATTTATTATTGTGCACAAAAGCTGAAAAGCATGGCACATGGATTCTTGTCCGAGTTAAAGCGGGGTAACGCACCTCACCTGTGGTTATTGCTGACGCTGCTCGGGTCGCCGATGCGAGAACGCAGGTGGATAAAATATAGGTGAACAAACTGCTGAATTATCACTGATACACTTTATTCAATAAGGTTGCGTCGATGACCGCACAGTATAAACATTAGACTGATTCAAAAAAAAACTTTTTTTTTTTTTCCTTCGGGATTCTTGTGCTACTGTTGGGCACTAATAAAAGAAAATTTCTCCAAAAAGATGGGCGCGGTCACTCAATTTTTAGAGGTGGCTATCTCGACTTTTTGTTATTTTTTTCATGATTTTATTTATTAAATATGATCATAGTATAGATTACACCGGAAATAGAATAAATGAAGGAAATTTCACAGCTGTTTTGCGACAAAGAAAAGTATATCGCACACACATTGAATCCCTAAAAACCAAAATCGAAAATATTACCGGTAAATAAATTTAGCCCAAACAATATTTTAAACGCTGTTTAATTAAACATAATAACTTATTATTATGACGACTTATTTTATCATCGATAATTCAACAAAAATGGATAATAATAATGAACTAAATAATAAAAATCATATTAACGTAACCATAACGTAACGGTAAGG
This sequence comes from Heteropelma amictum, assembly GCA_959613375.1. Lineage (NCBI taxonomy): Eukaryota > Metazoa > Arthropoda > Insecta > Hymenoptera > Ichneumonidae > Heteropelma > Heteropelma amictum. Next base: position 1,155,331 of record OY390728.1, on the reverse strand, counting down.
CTTTTACGCTTCCTATTCATTATTGAACCGAATTTTGAATCGATTGTTTTTTATTGCACTTTGGAAAGCGTTGTCGATGTAGCTGGATCACTTACAGCAAGTACTGCTTTTCATCTTTTTTTTTGTCGAGCTATTATTGAAATTTTCGACAAGAGGTACGCCCTTTCAGCGACATAGTTAATTACTTTTAAATTTTGCACTATTTTTCGTGCATTTTTACTGCGCAGTGGGATGCGCGATGTTATGCACAGTAGCTGGGAAGAAATATGAATGAGTTTGAAGATAATGTAAGTGTAGCATTTTAAAAATGTAAATACATGATTTATGAAGGAAAGCTTATAATTTAATTTTTCGTACAGAGCACGAAATGTTAATGCGTATAAATATATCTATATGAATAACGAGAGTAGTATAGATGCCATTATTGAGCTACCTGGATTAGAATTGTGAATATTGCAATCATTTCGAATTGTAAGAGTTTCTTTTGGTTACGAAATAGAATAGTTACGGTGCTGGATCTGATTTTTATCCGTAATCCGCAGCCATAACTATGGTTAACTGCAATACGTTCATTAAAAAAAATTCAAAACAAAAAAGTCGAGATAGCCACCTCTAAAAATTGAGTGACAACGCCCATCTTTTACGGAAAATTTTCTTTTATTACTGCCCAACAGTAGCACAAGAATCCCGAAGGAAAAAAAAAAAAAGTTTTTTTTTGAATCAGTCTAATAAACATACGTATCAAAAGATCTTCAACTTGATATAATTTAGAGTTTGATGAAATAAATATTGTACATCTGTGTATCACGACACGCAATGCCGCTAAGCTAATTGTCGCGAACGCGATAACACGAGAGTATCGAACGGAATGCCGCTAAGGTAATAACTCCGATTGATTAACACAATATTTATTAAAAGAAAAATCGAAGTAAGATAAACGTTAACAATGAAAATAGAAAATTGATAATTAATAATTGAGTTCTTGTCACTGCCGATACGATGGTCATGAAAGTAATCACCAACCACACCCACGAGACCCTAAGTACGCGAGCGGACTTGCCACTAAGGAGTGAAACCTTCTTACCGATTTCTCGAATGTCGAATCAAGACTAAATGGCCGCGCACCGGTGGCGCGTTTTATTGACTCGGTAAGGTTACTCCTGAAGATGCTCGCGGGGGTGATTGCGACAAGGGTTGATGACTTCGTGGGACGATGACTTTATCGAATGATTGGGGAATTTGCAAGGTTCGGATTTTGCAATTGCGGGTTTTGAAATTGGTCTGCTTGCCCCTGTCGAAACTCTCGCTGTACTCGGAAGTGTCAGCGCTCGTGCTGCTGAAATTCTGCAAGCGATCGGGTGATGCCCTGTTTCGGTTGGGCCACGTTAATTGGGCGATGTTGAGAAATTAGACCGAGTTTGTTGATCCGTAACAATTCATTTATTTATTTTTTGAATTTTTTTATATCTCCAAATACTAAGACAGATAAGAAACGATGTAAATACCAAGTGAGATACGAGATGGATAAAAATTCTGTGTTAGATTCCATGTTGGGTTTAGCGATGGCAAAGCATGTTATATGTTTACTATGTGTTTATAATTTTGATGATAATTTCACAGCAACTTACAGCATCATCTCCGAAATAAAAATTGGACACACATTTTTTGCACTATTGTTTTCCGCAGATTGCTCTCTTGGAAGATTTTGAAATGTTGTCACAATTTGTTTAAACAAATTAATTTTGCAAAAATAATGCCAAATTCGTGACGAGCGACCCGAAAAACATTGGAAACCATATGCAGCATACATTGTGACAATGATTGTTTGAAAAATTTGTTTAAACAAATTGATTTGGTAAAAACAATGTCAAATTCGTGACGAGCGACCCAAGAAACATCGGAAACCATATGCATCACACATAGTGACATTGACTGGTCAAGTAATTTGTTTAAAGAAATTAGTGTTACAAAAATAATGTCAAATTCTTGATCAACGACCCGAAAACGAGGGCCAATTTACATGTGACCATAAAAGACTCGTTCCGATTACAATATTTGAGAACTTTAAAACAGAGAAAATTTGTTAGTCTATTTGTTGTTATTTTGCGGGTATAACGTCGGAGAAAATTTTTTTTTTTGCATATTTCGAAAGTACAACTATCGAGGACACCTTTGGAGCAGTTTATGGTCCAAAAATAATCCGGTAAGACTTCCGAAATTCAAAATGAAAAAAAAATGTCACTCAAAAATTCGTCTCTTTTCAACTTATTTTGCAAAAATATGATATAAAAAAAAATGTCATCGTAATTTGAGTTGCACTATTCGAAAGAGCACCCTTGAAAGTAGTTGACAAAGTACTTTGGGAATTTTTTCGCTGACATTTTCATGGTAAATAATCACGTCGAAAAGTGGACTTCTAAAAAGTGTCTTTGTGACGTTAAAGGGTTAATAAGACAGATAAGACAGATAATAAGGGGCGGATACCAGGGCATGGCTATTTCTCGATTAAATATTCTATCCACGTGCCGAGAACGGCCCGATCATTTCCTGATCATTTTCCGATGTAGAGAAGGCTGACCATGCTGCGATCTCTCGCCCGTTTCATTGCTAGGCGGGATCAGACCAGGGGTTCCTGGCCATGATAGACAGCCATGATTTTCACGCTGTGCATATATTTGGAAGAAACCAATTTTTCAGCACATTGACTTCATGTTATGACGCCAAACTATGAACTCATGTAGTATCGTAAATAGACGAAACTGAAGGAGCACTTTTGTTATCTCCTTTCTCGTACGGCTTCTCTTGGGTGGCTTCTCGGTTTAACTCGGTACTCGATTTCCCGATTTACGCCCAGGTTTTCGGGGAGTTAGTTCGGACTCCTCTTCTCTCACTTTTCGTGCGGATTCCCAATTCTCGGGCACTTCCTTGTAATTTTCGAGAAACTTCGTCGCGTACGTACGCGAGCGTCCCGACGCGATTCGTTCATTCTGCTTCAGCGTTAATTATCTCTTTGTTTGATTTACAAAGGCCCGAATAATTCTTTGGTGCACAGTATTATATTTAATTTATTTTCAAAAAGTGTATTCTGTAGCAAGACATTACTAAGCGAATAAATCCTCCCTCTCGTTTTCGTTAATCGAAAATCTGCATTGGCTTGGATCTATTCGGTTTTCCTCCCCTTTCCTTCCATAACCAGAACTTGCGGCCTCGAGCCAGATCGAAAGGAAAATAGAGAAGTTTCTCGCGTGTTTTCCCGAGAATTCTCAACGGTTTTTCTCACAGTGAGTGCCTCCTGTATTCGCGGTGTACGTGATATCACACCTCGGCGCGCTGCGAGTTATCGGTCTCTTCTTTGCGCGGATCTTCGACGTCCTCGCATCGTGTCCTGTGTTCTCCCTCTCGTTCGACCTCTACGACATTTCGTATCGCGCTGCCTCTTTCGCTCTCGTACGAACGAGAATCGTGAGTGCGCGTATATTTTTTTGAACTCTTCGTATCGCACTGTCTCCCTCGCGTTCAAAAGTGCCTCGCTAGTGCGCATATATTTTCGTGGACTTTTCGTATCGCGCTCTATCTCTCTTGCGCTCCCACGTTCGTGCATCGAACGTGAAGATTTCATACATTTCGCGCATTTTGCGTATACTTCGGAGATCCATCGTATTGCTCTATAGTTCTCGCGCCAGTTCGTTTCGCGCGTCCGCGCTTTTCGAGTGAGCGTTTTCTTTCGATTTTGTGGACACTTCTCGCGCCAGTTCTCCTCGCGCGCCTGCACCTCCCGGATTCCTCCGATTCTTCCGGATTCTCCCGGCCTCCCGACACACCGGGCCGTAGTCATAATGCGAAAATGGAGCGAAAATGGAGCGTTGCATCACGGGTCCCCTCAGCACTTTCAAGTGTATCGAGAGCCTCGCGGAGAAAAGCTCGGATGCCTCGCCGGCTAATATAACCCGAACGGTCGCAACCACGCGTCTCGAGCTTCTCGAGACCAATTAGCAACGCTTCAGGCGCGGCCACCACGCCCTTCTTGAGATGAATTGCGAGAACCTCGCTGAGCGTCCTCACTTCACGGACGGAATCAAGGCGCAATGCCAGCAACACTACGAGGACTCTAAGGTATTGCTCCTCTCCGTGAAGGAGCACTTCGACCGGGTCGACCCCACCGATGCGAGCCTCGCAGACGTCTCTGCTCTCGGACTCTTCCGGACATCTCTCTCCCGACGTTCAGTGGCGACTTCAACAATTGGCGCTCTTTCCACGACTTCTTCGTCTCGTTGATTGAGCACAATCACGAGTTGACGTCGGTCGAGAAGATGCATTATCTCCAGACTTCACATCGAGGCGATGCTGCGCAACTCGTGGCAAGTCTCCTGGTCTCTTCGCATTCCTTCGCTTCTGTTTGGGACATGCTTGTTGACCGCTACAAGAATAAATGTTGCCTCATCAGCTCGCAACTCGTCTGCATCTTCGGGCTACGGATGGTAACACCTCACTCCGCCAAGGCGCTTAACGCGCTCATTAATAACGTGACAGAAATCGTCAACGCGTCGTAAGCTCTCGAAATTCCAGTCAACGAGTGGAACATAATTCTGGCTCACTTCATCTCCTCGCGCCTCGACGACCATCTGCCAGAGCAGTGGGAGTTGAAGCAGGGCGCTTCTATTCAACCGGCGACACTTCGGCAACTTCGGGAGTTCCTCCTGACGAGAGCACGGGCTCTCGAGAGCCTCGAGAATAGCAACGCTACTCCTTCGAAAACGGCTCCCACCGCTCTTCCGGGCCCTCCGCGGGAGACTCGCGAAGCATCTCCTGCAACGGCGTGCACAGCGCAGAGCGAGCCTCCAAAAAGCGAGTCAGCGGATCGCATCTCTCGGGCGGCCATCCGGGAAGCCGCTCTCGCTGCTACGGGACCACTTCGTCCGGCTCGTTCGGCAGTAGAGACGTGCCACTATTATTCGGAGGAGCACTTTGTGGCGAGCTGTCCCTTCTTCCTCCCCGCGCAGCAGTGCCACGGATCGGTGTCAATGACCGAATGGCCCTAGTAAAATGTGGCTACACACGCAGAATTGCCTTTGTCCCACCGTGGGGAGCGCCTCTGTGCGAAGAGGGTCGCCCGCAGGGTCTGGACTAACCGTGGAGTGCCACGTGAATCGTGGTTGCCGGCATTTCCGATATATGCTGTCGAACGCCTTGACGGATGTGCAGCAATGCTTCACGCGTGACGAACTGGCGTCAGCGGTGGCAGTCCTTGCCCCGCAGGCAACCATCGGCCGGGCACTCGCGCGTCTTCTGGACCGACGCTGAGCGGCGCGTTGCGCGGGCCTTTCCCCGGCAGTCTCCCAATCCTTCCCAATTCCCTCTCGTCCCCTTCTCGGGCGGCACTCTGATCGTTCCCTCATCGCCCCACGGGGCGGGAGGGGGGATAGGTGCCGCTCATATCTCAGACCGGGCCCTGCGTCGCGCGTGCTTCCTGCCTCGGAGCGCTCGCGGTGGTGACGGAACCGGCGAGCCAGGCTAATTTATGTACTAATCGTTTTTTTTCAGCTTTTTTCCCTAAGTTGCAGGTACCCCACGGTGATAGGCAGTCCCGTGGGTGTAGAAATTCCATCGTAAAGTAATGATGGCAGATCTTTCGAAGAGAAATTCTTCCAGAGGCAAAAGGGGGCTCTTTTGCGGGGCTCACAAAGCCTCCGCGCGGCCCTCAGGGGGTTCGGCAGTTTAGTGCCAGCTCCGTGAGTGAGGGGTTCGGCCTTCGTGCCGTCAAAATCGAGCTCCATAGATGTGACAAGTAGGTAGCAAGGGAACAAGTTAACCCTTAACGGCTACACGGGGTGACTAGTTACCCTAGGCTTAAAAAAAGTGGAATTAGAGGTCTTAAACCCTTTAAATAAATACAACAAACGGCATCTGCCGGTGACAGACATGTGTCAGATGTGATCATTTTTCCTTCCAGTAATTTTGCAAAATAAATATACTTTTTGAATAATTGGTGGATACTGTTATTTTTTTTGTGGGAGTGGTATATATTGTGCGGACCACCCTGAAGTTTTAGTCATTAATATTGCAAAATAGCGGAGTAGTGAATTTTTTTGCAAAAAAAGCAATTTTTCTAGCATTTTGACTTATATTTTTTTATTTTTATTTTTTTCTTCATTAAACGCCTTAGGATATACATCCCATCTGGCCCATATTTACACACGGTGTCTTACATATGCCGTGGCTGCTTCCAGCTACGAATCACAGATGGCAGTTAAGCTAACATGGTGGACTTATTCGAGAGATCACAGACGAAGCTAGAACTAAAGAGCGCCAATGGCGCTGCAACCGCCATGAAGTTGGCTAAATAGAAATCTCAATAGCCGTTATATATTTTGATATTGCCTGAATGTCACGTCGCTCCATAGAGTGTAAAAAAAATTCAATGCAATAGGGAAAGAACCCATCCTTTTTCGCTAAGTTTTTTATAAGAGGCGTTCTGTCCCGCTCGAAGCGAGGACATTGCCAAAAGACGTGGTTAGGGGTTTCATCCGCCTCATCACAAGGACACCGTGCGGAGGGCACGATGTGAAAACGATGAAGGCTGGATCTCAGGGAAGAGTGATTGCTCCTCAGACGACAGAGACTAACTATTGACCTTCTCGGTAGATTCCATTTGTAGAACCACGGATGACGTGCACGCTTGTAATATATTTCGAAAAATTTAACACCCTTTTCACGACTCGCGCTCAAACACCATTGGTGAAACTCCTCCTCTAAGTTAGCTTTCCATACTGTCGAAAAGTCCGACACTGGGGGGAGCAGTTGGGTATCTCGTCCTGATCTAGTAGCAGACTTAGCGGCTGCATCGGCAAGTTCATTCCCAGGGATTCCAACATGAGCCGGAACCCAAAAGAGCTTGATAGATTTTCCGTTATCATGTAGATCTCTCAGCTGATTCTTTAGGTGGAGCACGATATAGGATTTCCTGGAGTAAACAGTAGGGGACGACACTGCGTGAAGAGTACTTTTAGAATCCGAAAAAATAACGAAATTCGTTCCGTCTGACTTGGAGATAGCCGTCAAGGTTTCGGCTATGGCCATAGCTTCTGCCGTAAAAATAGATGTAAAACCCGCTGATCTGAAGCACGAGGACTCTTGGGGGAAGGACTTTACTGACGCGAAGCCTACAAACCTTCCACCTGGCGACTTTGACCCATCAGTGAAAAAACATTCTGAGCTGCTCAAAGTTTCCTTAAAAATACCATCAAAGCTTGCCTTTGGATCATTTGTGTTCTGTGTGGCGAAACCTTCTTCGAATGAAACATTCGGACGAAAGGTGATCGATTTGTAGTCATAGCTATAACAGAGAGGTTTGTTGGAAGACATTAGCAAATGAGCCATACGCTCGAGGACGCGGAAGCTGTCAAGCAGCGGAGAATTATAGCATCTACCAGTATTAATTGGGTTTTTTTCATATTTAACGATTTCACGAAGAATAGGGATAATTGGATGCTTGCAGCTTTTGGCAAAGACCCTAGTTAGAAAGTTATTTCCGAGATATTTGAAGCGCAGCTGAAGCGGAGAGAATTTCGATTCACCAAGGATGACATTAGCAGGAGTTGAGGATCTATATCCGAGAACCAGCCTTAAGGCCCTGAATTGAATTCTTTCCAGCTGGAGAGCTTGAGTTTTGGAAAGATTATGAAAAAGAAATGCTCCGTACTCTATTCTTGACCTAATTAGGGCGCTATAAAGTCTGCTGAGTAAAATAGGATCTGCACCCCACCAAGTGTGTCTCAGACAGCTGATAATCTTAAGAGGGTTTTGACAGTTGTCCTTTATCTTTGCAATCTGTGCGTTCCACGTTAGCGACGGTTGAAATTGCAGTCCGAGGAATCGAACCACAGGACGTTCGCGAATGGCTACTCCATTCAGATGAATTCGTCTCGTACGTTGATTACTGGGTTTTTCTTTTTCGAAAATCATTAAATTTGTTTTTGCGGGAGCTATCGTAAGGCCAACCTGGTCGAGGTGCGTGTTTACTCGTTCCAGGGATTGCTGAACGTTATCCATACCTACTTGAATATCTTGTGAGGAAGAGAAAATCACCACGTCATCCGCGTATTGGATCATCCTACACGACGGATTAATTACGGTATCAAGGTCAAGCACGTAGATGGCATAAAGCAGCGGGCTGAGAACACTTCCTTGAGGAACACCTTTGTATGCCCAAGAAGTTTGGTCAATATCTCCGAATTTGAAGGACAGGGACCTGGCGGATACGAGGTTGTAAATAAATGCCATCAGATTGTTAGGGAGACCTAGCCCCGCGAGTTTTTCAATTAGTATGTCCGGAAGGACATTATCAAAGGCAGCCTGAATGTCCAAGAATACTGCTGGTACCGCTGAACTCGAGTGGAATACGTTGAGAACCTCTGCGCACAGAACCCTAGCGTGTTCTGTGAGCCAAAATTTGATTGGTAATTCTAAACTGGTAAAGTCGAAAAATTCGTCTCAAATATTGACTAGTAACCAATTTTTCCAGAATCGAACGGAAGCGATTTTGGTCGGACTGGTAAGTTACTATCATTCATATTTTGGATGGTTATGGTTTTCGTAGCTCCGCTCATTTATCGCTACCAGTTTTATTTTGGATGGTTACTCGGTTCTCGATCTTTGTTGAAGATACGGTGTGATTCTCCACGAATGCTGCGCTTTATCAGCTGTCCAAACTGTATTTCTTAACGATATTCTCAGATTTTTCAAGTTCCAAACGCTTTACCGAAGGCTTACAACAATTACTGTAACTGTCGATACAATACTTCGTAATGTTGTTATGACACAATTCCATCAAGCAAGATTACATTTGCAATGAGAAAATAAAACTGGTAGCGAGAATTGGGCGGGGCCGCAAGAACCGAATAACCATCCAAAATATAACTGGTAAGTAGGATCAACTAATCTATTCTTGAATCACGCGACTTTAGATGAAAAATCGCTACCAATCAAAATTAGAGCCGATTTTTTCGACTTTACCAGTTTGCAAAATCGCACAACCCGCTAGGGAAGTGAGAGGTTATCGAGGCACGATTTGGATGTACGAAAGCCGAACTGTGACATGGGAATTTTCTCGTAGAATTCCAACCACCAGGAGACTCTGTAACAGATCATCTTTTCAAGAACTTTACATAAACAAGAGGCCAGTGAGATCGGCCGGAGAGCAGACCCGGTACCCTTGGGAATGAAAAAGATGTCGTATTCCCGCCCTTGCTTAGGAAACGAATATGAAACGAGAATATCATTGTATAATTCTAGTAAGAAAGACTTAGCTTTCCGGGGGAGTAGCGAAATCATCCGATACTCAATTTTATCAACACCCGGACTCGAGTCGAGCTTTACATTTGAAATGGCAAAGTTCAGTTCGTCTTCTGTGAACGGCGAATCTAAGATATTGTCTCTATTGGTATTACCGAAGCTCGGAGTAGGTGTTATGACCCAAGGGGGGCAGAGTTTCTCGATTAACCCTTCCACATTTTTAATTTTCTCTTCGTTATATTTATTTGCGTTGTCCTTGAAGTTGAATCTATTTTTGAAGCATTTAATTTTTCTCCATAGGTAAGTGAGATTAGTGTATTTAGTTAAACCTTCGCAAAAGAATTTGAAGTTTTCTCTCTTGATCTTACGTAAGCCAGACTTTGCTTTGGCTTCCGCTTGTTTGAAGAGTAAGAAGTTCTGCCGGGTGGGACGAAATTTGAATTTCATGAAGGCTGCTTTCCTCAGCCGGATTAATTTGTTGCATTCTTCCGTCCACCATGGGCAAGGGGGGCGAAGCGTCCGTTTTCTAGATTGGTTTGTATCAACTGAGTTATGTATGCCAGAAGTGGCCTTCTTGGCGCAGTCTGCTATTAATGCGGTCAAAGACGAGTATATTTCACAGGAGTTTCTTTCTTCGTAGATGGAATTATATTTTTCTTCGAGCTTGACCTCGACAGACTGTGAAAATTCGGTCCAAATTGTATTTCGTTTATATAGTCTCTTCGAGGGTCTATATCGTGGGTTAAGGATTCTGCAGCATTCGAATGTTAAGAAAATCGGGAAATGATCACTGCCCCAAGAGCTTTCTCCTACATTCCAGCTATAAGCTAGCGCTGATCTCTCGTCAACAAACGTTATATCGATTGCGGAGTGAGTGTCGTATGCACCGCTGTGAAAAGTTAATTTCCCGTCGTTTAGGACAGAAATCTCGTGGAGTTCTATACGATTGGCAATAGCCTTTCCTACTGGACATTCGGAAGAATCGCCCCACACATTGTGGTGAGCGTTAAAGTCCCCTCCCATTACGAATTTTCCGTTGAACTGAGAAAAAAAATTATCCCACTCCTGGGGAGAAAGGACTGCGCTATTGGGCGGCCTATAGCAAGAAACGATGAGGAGCTTTCCATCCCTAAGATCCAGCTTTACGGCACAAAGTTCGATCCGACCGCCGCCGTTACAGAGATTATTAATGACTCGGTAACTTAAGTTGTTCCTAATTAGAATCGCAACACCTCCCCCTCTCCGAGCAGGACGCAAAATGTCAAAACCGCTAAGATAGAGTGGGTCACCTGGTCTGAGCCAAGTCTCTGATAGCAAAAAAACATCAACAAAACGTGAATTGAACTGCAGTTCAGGCAACTTCTGCTTGATGCTCTTGGCGTTCCACTGGATTATCTGGAGGTTGGCGCTGTGGTTGTTCATTGCTGGTGTGTGAGGAATGAAGATCAATAGTCTTCATGATTCTATCCAGTAGCAGGGAAGCGTTCACATCCGTTGAAAGAATCCTGGCGATGCTCTGTAGCCCTTGCAGAATCTTTGTCGGTAGCGGTTACGTATCCCCAAAAGAAGCGACGGGAAGTCGCCCTTGATTGTAAGAGTTTCTTTGTCGCATGAGTCTCTGTTCTCCGCTTCTCGTGTCCAAACCATGATGAAACCTGTTGTAATCTACTTGGTGATTACACCCCGTCCCCGTCTCGTCGGATGTGTTGGGGTAGATTTGGGTGAGAGTCACTGTTCTTCGAGAGATGAGGAAAATTTTCAAGTTTTGAATGGGGCTCTTGGTTGAAACGAATGTTTGTTAAAGGAACTTTTCGCGAAGAGGTAGGGCAAATTATCGAATGCCATTATGCGGTGTATTTCTCGTTCCTTGCATAGTATAGGGCATATACAGTCGAGTGTGCGGTGTTTCCCTCCGCAATTGATGCATTTCACTTCAGCATTGCATTTCTCGCCTGCCTCCAAATGGTGGAGATTGCCACAGTTCAAACAACGTTGACGTCTGGAACAGTATCTTTTGGGGTGACGAAGTCCGCCGCAGCCGTAACAAATTGTGACCGTTTCTATGTATGGAACAACGTTTACGCGTGTTCTCCAAACGTAAATAGACTCTGGAAGGAGTTTGTCTCTAAACTCTACACAAACGGAGTCGCCGTCGACCCAAACAGAGCGGCCGTCGACGATGGTTTGCTTCGGTAGACGACGGATGCTAAGTACCTTCACGTCCTTGTTTTCTTCCAAAATTGCACTCTTTAACTCGTCAGTTGAGGTGTCTGAGGGGACATCCCAGATCTTTCCCTTTCGTGAACGAGCATAGGGCGGAATAAACGTCTTTAGCTCAAGCTCTGTTAAGTACTGGTTAGAGATGGATCTGTTAGCTTCGTCTCGAGACGAAAACGTAAGGATCCACTCATTTTTGCCGTATATTTCCAACGAATCATATTTGATGTTAGACTTACATAGCTTCTGCGATATTCTAAGGATAGAAAGAGACTTACGATCCTTATTCTTATCTTGTGAAAGAAATTGAATGTGAATTATGTAAGGACCTTTGTCCAAACTATCGTATAACTGAACGGTGCCAGCGGTTTGTTCCGTGTTTCCCCCTGGTGCTTTATTTGCAAATCGGGTTGAGTTGGCCTGGATCGATGCTCTACTGATGGATGAGTCTGGCCGTGTTAGCGGCTGGTCGATCATTTCTACTTCCCGGCTCTTCTCCGTGAGGCCTGAACCGCTGTCTAACTTCTTTGCTCTCTTAGTCGGGGTTTTGTTCCTTTTGAAGCCCATGTCTTGTTCTACAGAGATCTCGCTCGAGATAGCCGAATTATTTCCTCCTGCATCTCCCGAAAATACTTCCTTGGAGCCTCTTTTTTTTAACCGGTCTTTGGTTCTCAACCCCCCAGAGTGGGCAGAGTTGGTTGTGCCATCGTCTCGAAGACTATTCACAGAAGAGGTTGCAAACTCATCGAATTGCTTTTCGAGTCGGTCCGCGAGCGAGTGGCCGCCAAATGGCTCCGGCCGGACCAGTATACGACGCAGGGGCTCTCCGGGCACAGCGACTTCAGGGCGCGCTTTGCGTCGCTGGGACTCGTCGATGGGGGGGGGGGGGGGGCTGTGAGTGTGGGGGGCTGGACACAGCGTGGCACTTCCTCGCAGACTGCTCGATTTTCGAACCACAGAGAGTCGCTCTGCGGGACATCCTCGGCGAAGCGAGGCTGCCAAGACCGGCGGCTCACTGATTGGTTGCCGAGAAGGGGGTCTTCGCGCTTTTCGCCGACTTTTGCAGGGAGTCCCTTTGGCTAAGGGGTCATGAGAGGAGGGTATAGCTGAGTTCCATTTCTCGAACCAGCTGGCCTGTTGCATATTTCGGTCTTGGATCTTCGCTGCACTCAGGCTGTTTGGGCCGGTGTATGACGCTATAGGAAGGGATACCGCGGAATCCCCAAATCGCCGCGGACCGTGTTCTCCGCTGGCTGTCAAGCCGATGAGACGCCGGACTCTCTCGGTCATGTGTAGCCGGAGCCGGAAACTTCTCGGACCACCAGGCTGTTCAACGAAGGCGGGCACGGCGAAACAGGTCAGCTCGGGCGTGTCGAGCGCTCGAGTGGATCGCAAATACACTCACATACGTGGCGATGGCGGACTCGGAGAAGTCGATCAGACACCACAGAACATAAGCAGTGGTGTCGTCATAGGCGTTTGCTACACCCAGTGCAACTGGGTTCGCATACATACACACATACAAGCAAATATATATGAACACACACACAAATAAAGCACTTGTTGCAACACCCCATGCCCTCTGCCTACCTACCTACCCCACGCCTATCCTTTATCCGTTTACCAAAGTTTTGGGCTCGTGTCCGGGCGGGACGCGGAGAGCAGATCTTCCCGTGGTTCCCCGTGAGCGCGGGGTTGTCTCCCGGTGGTTGGGACTCGGACTCGTCCGGGTAACGGAGCGACCCGGTGGACGCCCGCGAGGCCAAACTGCTCTCCTCGCGACTCCGCCCGCGAAGGCCAAGGGATTTTTTTATTGTCCGTTCTCGGGACTGTGCGTTCCTCGGTAGGTGGTGGATGGATCGTTACAAAAGCGTATGCCTGTAAAGGCGAGGTCGCACAGATCGGCTCACCCCGGGTTAGCGGTCTTCACACTAAATGTCTCTTCTTCCGGAAGAAGACGCCACAGGAGAGCAGAGTCATCACTGAGCAGCGACGGCTCTGCTTCGGTTGCCTCGGGCCACACAGCACGGTCAACTGCCGAGTGATGAAGCGCTGCCTGGAGTGCAGTGGGAAGCACCACACGCTTATCTACGTGGCCTCTCCTCCGGCTCCGCCTCAAGGTCGCACTTCATCGGCTCAGCCTGTCGCTACCGCCTCGCCAACCGAGTCCAAGGCTTGACTTCATCAGTCAACTATGCGACGCGGCTTCAGGCATCCCTTCTCCCGTTTCTGGGCTTACTTCGACATCCTCCGACATCGGTCCACGGCAAACCGCCGTTTCGGTAACTTCTGTCGTTCATTCCGCTACGCCTCAGTCTCTTCAGCGGCCTTCCGTCTTACTGACGACATGCCAGGCGACTCTCTCTTCTTTTCGGGCACTTCACATCGAATACGGATTCTCATCGATCCTTGCTTGGAACTCTCCTTCATTTCTGAATGCGTGGTCCAGTTGCTTCGGCTGAAATCTGTCGCAGCTTCGGTTAACATTCTCGGTATCAGTGGTCGGGCGGATGGGCGCACGCGGGGAGCCGTCCTCACGCCTGGATCGATAGATTTCATCATTGGCGCAAACTCTTACGGCCTTTACATCGAAGGCGATGTCATCAAAAGACGAGTTACAGAGCCTATCGCTCAACGGGCGCTTCTCGGATGGATAGTGCTCTGCCCGGTCGACGGTTCCACTTCTGCGCCGATCCTCGTTTAGCACACCTCGGTCAGAGACGACCTTTCATCACTTCTCACGAAGCTCTGGGAGCAGGAGGAGATTTTGTCGGACTCATTCCCTACACCTGAGCCCGACGCATCTGCCTGCGAGCAGCACTTCAGGACAACACATTCAAGGGACTCTTCTGGGCGATATACCATGCGACTGCCTTCCAAAGGTGTCCCCTCGGCCCTCGAACTGTACAACGGCGCTGTCCTTTCCTTGACGAAGAGAAGATACGTTGATATCTTCGGTGGTGCCGATACAGAGGATGAGCTTTGGGAAATAGCGCTTCAGTTATAGGGAATCTACGGACGAAGGTGTTTTCCACTTTAGAAATGGTCGTCAAATTCTCGAAACGTTCTCTAAGCCGTCGGCACTTCAGAGACACGACCGGACGCGGCCGTAATTCAGTCTGAGGATTCAAGTGTAAAGCTTCTCGGTTTAGTTTGGAATTCGTCCAGTGACGAATTCCGGTTCACTCTTCAACCATCTTCCAATCAAGCCATCACCAAGCGAACTATTCTCTCCGAAACGGCTCAATTATTCGACCCCCTCGAGTTCGTCTCTCCGGTCATCGCCATCGCCAAAATTCTTCTTCAGGAACTCTGGCTCGTCAAATTTCAATGGGAGGACGGACTTCCCCTACAGCTTCAATCACGATGGCATTGCTTTCGGGAAAATCTGGACGGTCTCTCTCAAATCTCTCTGCCGAGATTAATTCAACTTACTCCTTTCACTACGGTCCAGTTTCACGGTTTCTCGGACGCGTCTCAATTAGCAATGTTAGCCGTGGTCGACCGTCGAACTACTACTTTAGTCGGGACTCCCTTTCCTTACTGTTCGTCCAGTACTCAGGAGCAGCTATCAGTAATTGCGATACTTTCTCCTCTATCAACTTCCTCCACCTGAACAATATTGCTTTCCCTGCGTTCTTCCTTTCCTTACTACTATTTGCCCAGTACTCGGATGTAACGATTAGTAGTAGCAATTTGCTCTTTCCCCCCACGTTATACAGTTCGTAACACTGTGTGTTTTTATCTTTGGGATATCCAGATGCCTCTTTTTCCTCACATCCTTGCCTTGCTTACTACCAGGGCCAGAATCGCAAGGGCTCTCGTACTAATGATTCTCTGGATGTTCTTCAGACTCTTCTGCGTACGTTCGCCTTTCTGTCTGGTGTATTCGCTTCCTTGACATCCTCCTTACTACCAGGGCTAATTAGGTGTCTCAGTCACTACTTCTACCTTTGTATGTACCCAGTAACATGGCGTGTTCTATTCAATACACGCCTTGTCGCATTAATTAGCATCAAGATGCTCTCGTTAATGCCACGAAGCAAGTACCTTTTCCCTTGTAAGGACCGGGTATTTATACCCGGGTTCCGAACGTTTTAAGTTCCCCTTCCCCCCTTGACTGTGTGTGATTTTGCATGTATTTGTTTTAAATGTTACATTAAATTTTTGTTTCCGAGGAAATTCCCTTAGTGTGTGTCTGTGTTTTTGTTTTCTTGGAATTTCGTCACTGTGGGCTGTCCGTGTCAGATTTGTCATAGCGTTCAAAACTCGTCTTCATCTGTTTAGTTGGGAAGAGCGCTGCGCTCGATGTTCGAATTATGGTATGTTTCAGTCTATATATATGTATATGCTCGAACCGTTCTCGAGCTCGAAGCGTCTCGAGAAGCTGCGGACGAGTGCGGTCAGCACAGCCTATAGTGCGTCTCTTTCCAGCAATAGTGCTCTAACCGTGTTATCTCAATGACTGATATGGACCCACCCTGTTTTGGATGTCGACACCCAAAAAAAAGGTGTGAACACTAATTTGGGTGTCGATACATTAAAAACGGGGTTGACCCTGATATCGACCTACGCTGTTTTGGGTGTCAACACCCATAAAAAAAGGTATCAACACCAATTAGGGGGTTGACACCCAACTCAGACAGCGTTAGCGGATATGAAAAAAAACTAAAATTTTCATGCATTTCCCGAGAAGCTGTATCTCAGCTGAAAATAGCTGTAGAGCAATGACAAACAGAGCAAATCAAATTTTATAATTTATTTGAACTCAAAGTACATTAAATTAAAAGAACAGATAAAAATTATTGGAATAGAAGGACGAGAGGATAAAAGGAAGGCGATATTAAACAATCACACGTGATACATCACGACGACGTACGACGATATACCGCGTGTATTATATTGATTAAAAGAAAAATGATCTAGTCATCTTCAGACTGTACCGTTGAAACGAGAAAAGAATTTTTTTTTCTTATTTTTAATAATCTTTATTTTCATCAAATATCAAGTAATGTGCGAAAAAAACGTAGTTCGGGCCGGACGAAATAGGTTCCGGTTCACGTGTTGAGGGTTAAACTACGACTTTTTCAAATATAATACTAAATATTATTTATTGGTATTTATAAATTAAATAAAGATGTGTTAAAATTGCAATTTTATGTTTACTCAATGTATATGTAACGTATTTTTTTTAGATAATTGTAACAATAAGAAAGTCAATTACATTCAATAGTGCGACTAGGAACGATTAATAAGTTATTGAATCGAAAGCTTACAAGAGTTACGCTAACTGACCACGATATTATCAATTAATTAATTCCTGTATTTGTTTCGAAGAAATTCCGGTCTCAACTCGATGAGACCATAATCCGCTGTCAATAAAAACGGTATCAGATATATATTCTACTTTCACAGCTTCCCTTCTCGCAACAGACTGTGACAATGGTCGGATAGTTTATTTAGGCTGGTTTTATTTCGAAAATTTCCTTTCGAACTTACTATCTTTCTCAGCAACAGTCCAGGATGGACCTTTGCAAATTCAATGAGGGCGTCTGCAAATATAGCAGAAAAAATCGATTAGCAACTTTGGCTAATGTAAATGATGTTTGTATTCTCTGTCGAAAAAAAAGGTAAACATTTTTTTTTTTACCAAGCATGAGAGACTGGAACTTTTCGTCAGGATCGTCGAGGTGAATCATAGCAGTTGTATACAAAAAATCAACATGACTAGCGTTGAAATTAACATCGTAATCTTTTGTTCGAGCTCCCCAAATGACAACGAGTGACTCTATAGCAGCCACTCTAACGTCGTCGGATCCATCGTCGAGTCTTTTCAAAATAACGGGATAAATTTCGTTAATGCGGCCGTCACTGACGAGCGATGATTTTTTCCCTATGTCGATTACTAGACAAATCGCTCGAAGTGCGTATAGTCGTGTTTTTTTCGCATTATCATCGACGAGACTGACGAGAACAGGAACGATTTTTCCAAAGAGATCCGAAAATTCCTCGGCATTTTCAAACAACTCGACGTTCGTATCAACGATTCCAATATTTTTTATCGAAGTGCCCGTATTAGAAGCATCTTCCAATAGACCCGAATAAAAATCATTCTTTGATTTATCATTATCGTTTTTTCCCTCTGATTTATCAGTGCAGCTGATTTCAATAATCCTTTTTATTTTTTCGTACTTGGAAAATTTATCGTCTAACAATGCACACAGACAACAAATTGCTGCTGTTCGTATCGCTTCGGCTGCTCTTCCAGCTGACCATACAAGTCCGGGGAAAATAACATCTCTCAAAATCGAATCGATGAACAGATGTTTCTCCTCGACGTGACGCAATGTCACGTTTCTCTGTTGAAAATAGTCTGCCACGAGGATGAATAATTTCAACCTTAATTCCTGATCGGAGTCATTGCTCATTGTTGTTTTTAATAATGGCAATACGATATCAATATTTCGGGATGTCGCGATAGCAGCCCGTGTCAAACTTAATTGGAATATATGTAACTCGACACTGTAGATTGTCCAAGCTTTACACGAGCCTAGCAGATCGATAAGAATTGGCCTCAAATGAGATACAAATAATTGGTCTAATCCAGACAATCCCTCTATACGTCCAAGCTCC
This sequence comes from Heteropelma amictum, assembly GCA_959613375.1. NCBI lineage: Eukaryota > Metazoa > Arthropoda > Insecta > Hymenoptera > Ichneumonidae > Heteropelma > Heteropelma amictum. Next base: position 1,137,190 of record OY390728.1, on the reverse strand, counting down.
TCAAGAAGATTTTCGGCGAGTGAAACACTCTTATCTTCTTGGCACGTTGATACAAGAGTGAAAAGAACTTCAAATAACTCCTGTGAAATATCTGCACAATCCTAAAAACAACGTTTATTTTATGTTGACGATTTTTCATCACACTTACCATGTGTAATTGTATTAAAAATACACTCCACACATAAATTAAACGAACAAGAAATTTTCTTGACATTTCACAGTGATTTTCATAACTATGGAATGTGAAGGCTGCTACGCCCTGAAAAATTATCGTAGCGAGATGAAAAGAAAAGCATCTTGAAGCATAAACTCTAGTATTCGAGATCTCTCTGCAACTTTTTTTTTGAATAAATGCCAATAGTTGAGCAACCAAAGAAATCGTTGGGAAACAAAAAATTTCCAAAATTTTCTTCGACTTTGGAAGGATGCTCAGGCTTGGAATTTTCTTTTCAAACTTTCTTAATGCCGGGCTCGGTAAGCCTGATGATGTAGGTGCAATTTGATTTTTTGATTATCTATGTAAGACCGATGGTTTTTAGGATATTGTTCGTTGAATAAAAAACCTGACGTTTATGTTTGCCCATCGATATTTCAAGAACTAATGATAAAACAAGAATTGACTAGTAACAAATTTTACGAAACAACATCAAAGCATGTCAACAAAATATTTGCATAGGACAATTCTACTGATTCAATTAAATTGCTTCGATTACAAAGTTAGCATTGCAAGTTGTTTCACACAGAACGATTAACAGAATAGTAATTCGTAATAAGGGCAGCAACACACATCAGATATACATTTGGAGACATTAAATACCGCGGCTAGCGAATCGTGGGGCGTCATTTCTTGAGAACACAAACCCACATACACACATACACAAAACTTTTTAAACGCGCACAATTTTTCATAAAAATTTTATTTTATTTTTTTACATTTTTAACGCTTTTTTTCGGACATTCGGAAGCTGAACTACATTTTGCCACGTTTGTGCGTAAGCTTAATAAATTTCAACGTGATTACCAGTGCTTTTTTGGAAAAATAGATTTGGAAATTTCGAAGCGATCTTTCGAAGCCTTAAGGATGTATGCCCAATCAGATTTGCAAGTACATCTATTCGTTTTTTCAAACTGACTATTATCCAAGATATGGATGTTAAGAATATTATTTATCAATAATAAGTAATTATACATAAAAAATCTACCCGATGAGATTTAGCTATAGTTATTGACTTGAAAAATAATTCGTTGCCACATTCCAATATATCGTACATGCAACATGGAGGCGGTAGTAGCAGTTTTTCGCACATGGGTGAAACGACACTACGTTTTATTAGAATTTCTCGACAAATAGCATGGGAACATTCACTTTTTTTTGTTCCTTTGAATGGTCAAAGGTATAAATTCTTCATTCATATTTTTTTATTATTTTTAATTCGTTTAAAACATGCTTTATTTTTTCTTTTTCTCCCAGATTGGAATACTTCCGGTACAAATAACACGCATTTCAATGATACAAATGAAATTGATTTACTTAATAAATATACGGTCAAGTGTACTTTTTTTCTTAATCAACGTAGAACTGTTCACTTTGACAGATATTTCAAATTCGACTCTTTATTCACATGATCATTTTGGACTGTGACGTCGAAACGCACTCAAGGTTTAAAAACCTTGTAAATGGTCCCTTTTTGCCCTAACCTCTCGGCCAACAGACTGGATGGGGATCTTTGATTGAGAAGTGTAAATAAAAGTGGAAACATCGTGTTGGATTTTACTTGACTCGAAGAGACTATTTTGGAAAACAACTTATTGATATTACAAATAAAACAATTAATGGACTTACAATTTGATAACGATGAAGACGGCAGAACGAAATTGGCCAGTCGAATAGGTAGAAATCTTCGTTGACCTTACAGTTCCTCGAAATAACTTCAGGAATACTTAATTCATCTTTGACTTAATACTCTTCAATTTAAACTTTATGTTGTGAGTAATCAAAGGGGTATTATTTGTGTGAGAATGAAAGTATATGAGCACCCGACCCCGCGATGGTACGCCCCTGCGTGAGGGCGCTTCGGTCATTCCCGATCTCGCTCGGCCCCGATTGAACGAACTGGTAGTAAGAAGCAAGAAGCGTGAGAGAAAGCATATGGAAGCGAGTTTTGTAAAAGCGTTCATTTTTCATACGTCGAATAAATATTAACGTTGAAAATTTGGTTTGGTTATCGACACCCAATATCTATACGTAACACTTTAAACTCTCAATATTTTCTCTATTAACTTAAATTTTTCTACTGTTTTTAATTTTTTCTTCTTGTTTTGACGTTATTTATTTTCAGTTTCTTTCTTATTCTTTTGGTCTCGGTACTTTTACTGCAACACTCTTCTGACAAAAAAAACTCTTCCCTTAACTCTAAACTCTGGTCACCTCTGACTGATTTTCCTTCCGCGCGTCTTTTTATCATTTCGGTTTAGAGGCGTTCCGAAATTTTAAGTAGTGGAAAAGTTTAACCAATGATGGTCGATTTTCATCTTGATTTTTTCTTTTCTTAAGGCCTTAGGCCACCCTAGAATTTTCGAAAAAATAATTTTTTTTTAAATTCCAAATGGTCCCTTAGGACCTCAAAAATGATGTCCCAGAAGATGATGGCCGGGAAAAACCTTTAGGTACTCGTTTTTCGAATTTTAGTACAAGCAGGTATGCGGCAGATGTTATTGAAAATATTTATTTCCTGACTAGTCTAGACGAGTTTATCCTTGTCGAACGTCTCTTTTAGTTAGTTGGGCACAGCCAAGCATTTGAGAAGGACGCTAGTCGACGAACACTTGTTTTCCTCGATATTTCTGTGAACTTCCATTTCTTTTTCCCTGTATAATTATTGAGTTTTTACAATGAGTGATAAAGTAGGGTACAGTGCGAAGAAAGGAATCAAAACGTCGTTTTGCAATAGAAAGAGACCAAACATATCTCGAAGAAGACCATTGAATCGCCATGAGCTAGAAGCACCAGACGACTTGAATGCCAGTACATCGGCAAAAAAACTAAAGCAATCGGAATATTTATACGATATTGAAGTGGATCCAGCGGTTGGATATCGTATAATTAACTTTATCGCAGTATTTTCAGCTATTTCGAACGCTGTCGTTTGTAAGATATGCCAATCGGAATCGAAATTTACTGAAAGCAGTAAGCGTGGTTTGGGATTCAAACTAGTAGTGTCCTGTGAGAATTGTGAAAAGACTGAGATACCGAGTTGTCCACTTGTTGAGAAAGGCTACGAAATCAACCGTAGAATCATAATTGCCATGCGATTGCTTGGAGTTGGTTGGCACGGAATAAGAAAATTCTGTGCATTCACCTCGGCCTACCTTTCACTCATTCTACGATAAGATTGTCAAAAAAAATGAGCTCTGCAACCAATCTAGTTTGCAAGAACAGTATGATGAGAGCTGCGGAAGAAGAGAAAACCGTATCTATTGAAAATGGAGAAAATGGAATTGTAGTATCAGGCGATGGCTCGTGGAGAAAACGTGGATTTACGTCTTTGTATGGGATAACGACTCTTATTGGCTATAACGGTGGAAAAATCGTTGATTGTGTAGTGACATTAAAAAACTGTAAGGCGTGTGAATATTGGGCTAAAAAAAAAGATACCGAAGAATATGTGCAGTGGGCAGAAAATCATGCAGAAGAATGCGCTGTGAATCACGATGGATCGGCAGGAAAAATGGAAGTCGATTCAGTTGTTGAGATGTTTCGCCGCTCTGAAACGTTGCACCAGCTCAAATATACTCACTACATTGGTGACGGTGATTCTAAGACTTTCAAAGGCATTACAGATGCTAAGCCGTATGAGGATTTCACAGTACTCAAGAAAGAGTGCATAGATCACGTGCAAAAGCGAATGGGCACCCGACTACGTAATTTGAAAAAGAAGACAAAAGATCTCGGTGGAAGGGGCAAATTGACTGGGAAACTTATAGACGAGCTATCCATTTATTATGGATTAGCGATTCGTAGAAACAGTGATTCAGTTAAGAACATGAGAAGCAGTATATGGGCTACACTGGATCACAAACTATCTACTGATGATAAACCGCAGCACGACAAATGTCCTATTGGAGAGGATTCATGGTGCTCATGGCAACGCGCTAAAGCTACAAATACTTTGGCTGAGTACGAACATAAGCCAGCTCTTGCAATTGAAGTCTATGAAGCTATCAAACCAATCTATGAAGAACTGACCAGTGAAGATCTTCTAACTCGGTGCATCGGTGGTTACACACAAAACAATAATGAAAGCTTCAATTCCACTGTGTGGGCATTGGCCCCGAAATCCATTTCGAGTGGTAAAACAATCTTGGATGTAGCCATGGATATTGCAGTTTGTGTGTTCAATGACGGGTTTGTTTCAATTTTGCACATAATCAAAGCAATGAACTTGGAAATCGGCCCGAACAGCTACGAAATGTGCCTGGAGATCGACGAACAGCGCATAAAGCTTGCAGAAAGATCGCTGTCCGACCTGGTAAAAGAGGCAAGAATCGCTTCAAGATCAAGCAGAAAAGAAATGCAAGAGCAGGAAGATAATCTGGAAGGCCAATTGTATGGTGCAGGCGTCGCAGATTAAAGGTATTGTGAAATTATTCGTGATTTTCTACTACTCAAAACTTCAAACGCGTTTATCTCAATACTGTATTTTTCAAGTTGGTCGGACTCGTAACTCAAGCAATTTTCAACCGATTAATTTGAAATTTTGAAAATATTTTGAAATATACATTGTCTATGGAAGTACGTAGGATTTTTTTTTATATTGCGTAGTTCATTTGTTATTAACAATTATCTGACAATTTTTCCGGCAAGTTTTTCACTTTTCACTTTAGAAGGGCGTCATTTGGCCAAAAATCAATATATCGCAAAAATCCTACGTACTTCTATAGCAATTACTATATATAATCGGGAAATTCATTTGCTCATTATTATTTCAAACATTACAGGAGCTGTTAGTCCGGCCGTGGACCCCGAAAAAAAAAAGACGTCGTCGCAAAAACGCTGCACAGCCGCCATTTTGTAATAAATCGCTTCAAAAAAATTATTGTAAGCAGTCACTGATATAGATAATAAAATCACGTTTCTGTTATCTCGATTTATTCTGTAGTTTTTCTGAAAAAAAATCCCCAAAAAGCCTATTTTTTTCAGCCTCTAGGGTGGCCTAAGGCCTTAAACTAAAGGGCCCGATGCTTCGGGAACGCCACATAGGTTACCATATCTTGGTCGCGTAGGTGCGTTTCGCCCCTCCCTGACAGCCAAAGATGTTGCTTTGGGAAGGCCCATCTTCCCTCCACGACTCACGTCTTACGCATAATATCGAATAAAATACTTTTAGTTTTAATATTATTCAATGTTTGTCAAATCGTATATTGTTATTTTGAAAATTTTTGCATTTGCTTTGCGATTTTCCTCATGTGTCTCTCAATGTTAAATTTATTTAATAGAGCTACATATCTTTTCTTTTCATGTCGCTTGTTTCGATTGTTATAATCATTCCAAATGAATTTTCTGTCATCTTCATTGTTATTTTGTTTTCCCATTAGCATTTATCAATTATTAATTCATTTACTTTAACATTGAGATTTTTATTTGTCCGTTTAAAATGTTTTACTGTTAAAAAAAAAGTATTTCAATGTTGAGAATATTTGAAAAGTGTTTCGTTTTGTTTGTAGAGCAGCTGCATGAAGTTTTATGATCGTGGAAATATTTAAGATCTTGTTTTTCTTGTGAATCTTTGGTATTTAAAAACATTCATGCTCCCTATCTACCCATGGCGTCTACTAGTCGCGAGATAAGTGGTACTCGAAAGGTTGCGGCATCTTTTATCACTCCCTTTCGTGGGAATGCATTTTCTAGTCCTCATGCGTTTCCGCTTTTGGTCCGTTGGTATTTTTTGAACACGTGTTTTTTCAGAAAAACAAACAGACTCGTGAGAAGTTTACATAGAGAAAATGTTTGTAAGAGTCTAAACGTTCTGTGTAATCTTGTAACGTTATCTAAAGAATTTCTCGGAGAGAAAAAAAAGAAATGCGGAGTTTCGACGGACGTCACAGGACATACATGCTTAAACACATGCACCCATATACTTAAGGCAATGTGTGATACCCGCCCATGGAAATTTAGATAATTCTCAGGCGAAATCTGTAAATCAGATCGGTTTGCAATTTGTTGAGTGTTTAGTGACAGCATGGAGGGACTGACGATTTCAGAATTCCGAAATTTTTAAATTTGTTTTATTTGGCAAATAATTTTTTTTGCAATATTTCAAAATTCTAAAATCGCAGTCCTTTTGTGCTATATCACTAAATACAACAAATTTCAAACTGATCGGATGGATAGTTTTAGCGTAAGAGTCTTTTTTGTTTTCAAGGTGGCGAGCGGGTATAACACATTACAAGGCAGAACATATCTCTGTAACTGGAGGTGACTTTTAAGGTTTTTGGGGTTGCTGAATTCAAATCCAAGGTCCATTGTTTTGTATCAGGTCAGGTTCAAAGTCATTTCAAGGTCAAATCGAGGGCGTCATATAAATAATTTCCTATATCTTGTATATACATAAGCGTATAGAATACAAAGAAACTGTTGTATGAATATCTATGTTTTTGTGATTGCTACCGAATTAAAATTAAAAAAAAACTAGTATTTTTGATTAATCAATTTTCAAACAAGAACCATTTCAATTTCATTTTTTTTTATGTAGAGATGAATTTGTTTGTTTTCATGTCGATAATGACGGTAGCTCAAGAAAAAAAGTTTAAAAGATAGAAAGAGCAATATACATGTTCCTTCAATTCGTCTTGTAAGTTTGATCATTCGTCAGCAAGACCAATGAGCGACTCAATTAAAAATTCAACAAGACTATCGGATGTACGTTCGAGTTAAAAATTACCTGGAAACATCAATATTTTAGGCATTGTAGCAAAGGACTGGATGATTCACTAAAAAAAAATTATCCAAGTCAGTATTACTTGAATGGTCGATTTCCAGATAGATGCCGCGTTTGATATCAGCTTTTTGGCAACGTTTCGCAAACGTTGCAGTCTGCATCTTCAGGGCTGGAAAGCTCTCTGGTTGGTGATGTCGACGGCCGTAATGTCCTCTTAAACCGGTTGGAAGCCGGGACTTGAATCTGAACTGGGGACTTTCAGAATTGGAGCTTTCCAGCCCCGAAGCTGCAAACTGCAACGTTTGTGAAATGTCGGCAAAAAGCTGATACAAAACGCGGCACTCAAGCCTACCATTCAAATAATCCTGACAATGTCCGCGAGAGTCTGAAAACTAAAAAAAAAGTAATTTTTTTGCACTTTGTTCACCAAATCAATAGTGCAGGTAAGAAAAACAATTTTTTTAAAACAATAATTCGTTTTAATAGAGGAGAGGATGATATACGTTCTTATAATGAGTTATCAATCCATGTTTCCGAAACCATCCTTGGAATTTTCGTCTCATCATTTATTCGCGAAGTATCGACGTTCAAACACAAAAGTGCGGTTTTTCATTCAACGAACGATATTCCAACAACCAATGGTCGTACAGAGATTATAAAAGAATTAAATTGCACATAAATCATCGGGCTTACTGTCGCTGGCATTGAGAAAGTTTGAAAAAAAAATTCCAAACCCGAGCGTCCAGAGTTGAAGAAAATTTTGGAAATTTTTTATTTCCCAACGATTTCTTTTCGACAATCATTGATTGAAAAAAAAATCGCAGTGAAATTTCGAATACCAGAGACTGCTCATGCTTCAAAATGCTCGATCATTTTTCAGGGAGTAGCAGCGTTTTGAAAATCACCAAGAAATGGCAAGACAATTTCTTGTTTCTTTGATTTATGCGCCGAGTGCAAAAACCAACAATTGAAGTACTTACTTTTTGGCATATGCGAATTAATGATTCGCAGCAACGAACCAGCTGTTGCTGATGTCCCGACTTTTGGCTCTTGCAGATATGAGATTGTTGCAAAAATTTGCCAATTTCAGGAAGTTTCGGTCGAAGGCTTTGACCATCACTACCTCTCAGTATTGCGGCAAATATTCTCAAATGTCCGGCCGTTATTATTTCGTCCAGAGTCGTAAGAAAAAGATGACAGTAAATAGATGGTGGAACGAAATATCCTATGTACTCGGCAGCCAATTCAACATTTTCTACGACACGGGGATCTGCGTCGTTACCAGCCCTTAAACATTTATTTTACCAATTAATTTCGTCTACAGTTATTGCGGATGCAAATCGAGAGCGGTACGTGGTCTACATGTGTCTCAGATGGTCACAAGCGTTAATGTAAAACTGTGTAATAGTACCACTTGAAATTGCAAGACAGGTAAAGTCGAGTACCCCCTGGGAACCAGTTGCGCAACAGAACCACCAGCTCAGCACAGACAGAGCTAACGCTATTTGCACGCGTTTTGTGCAAATACGATGGGTAAGTGGAACATGAGATTAAACAGGAAAAGAAAATAGGCAGGGGAAATAGGATAAAGTGTAAGGATCGTAATAACTAGAACTTATTAGACAAACTAGAAATTATTTCATATTCTTAATTGGATCAATCAATGAATATATGATGAAATTGTTTTCCAATATTCGTTTTCACTTAACCTTTTTTTAACATGATATTACATAATAATTCATCCACATAATTAATTCATAAAACGAGGGAAACGTCATTTAGGTCTCACGTTTAGGAGTGAGAATAAAGACAGATCAGGAAATTCAGGGTGACTGGAGCAGAATCAACGCATCAAAGTACTGCGCGGAATACAAATATAGGAAGGCGGATATAGAAATGGAAAAATACTGGGATAACTGGCAGATAAGTGGAGAAAGGAAGGAAGTATGGGCAAGGTTGCGATGTGGGAGTGTTGGAAAAGACAGGAATAGAGGCTTCAAAGACACGAGGTGCAGATTTTGCGGGCTTCAAGATGAAACGGTGGAGCACATTGTAACGTGCGAAGTAGGAAGGAGCAGAGCTAGGGAAAGGGTGAAAGAGGAAGCGAAGGAATGGATAGGTGAAAGCGGAGGTGATACGGGTTAGAAAGGAAGATAAACAAGGCGCTGAGAGGAGAGCAGCCGGTAATCCAACTGTGTGATTATATTAGAGAAATGGAACAAATTATTAAGAAAACGGAAAATGAAAGGATACAATGCGAAGAAGAGTGGAGGAGTTTGGAGATATACAGGGTGACATGTTAAGGGTGGCCAACCCCTTTTATTTCGCCCCCCGTAAAGATAATCGGACGGGTCGCGGGTGATTTTTGAAGGAAATTATCTGAACTTTTTGATAAAAAATACGGCGTTCATCGGAAAATGATAGGTTTTGCAGGACAAAAGTGGCCACGACGAAAATAATGTGAAAACATATTTTTTTCTGATCGGAATAAAGTAGACTTTATTCCGAATACGGGACACACGCGAACATTTTTTTTTGAGTATCGCATCATGAAAATTAGGTGTTATAACACCAATTTAAACTTATCTGAACGAAACGATGGAATCGAATGAACAGGGCTGTAGTGTTTTGTCTCAAAGTCGGTTTGTCTTTTGCGCTCAAGTTCACTCTTCCAATGTTAATATTGTATCTGTCAGTGTGAAATGCCAAAAAGGTTATTTAAGAAATGTCAGGTTATTGAAAAATATGCCGTCAACGAGCAGACGACGCAGCAAATCACTCTCGTATCGCTCGCTCAATTCCGTTGTTTCGTTCAGTCAAATTCAAATTTATTCGATAACGCGCATTTTTGATATAACTTTTCTCAATGATGCAATACTCAAAAAAATTTTTTCGCGTATGTCCCGTATTCGGAATAAAGTCTATTTTATTCCTATCAGAAAAAAATGTGTTTTCACATTATTTTCGTAGTGGCTACTTTTGTGCTGCAAAACCTATCATTTTTCGATGAACGCCGTATTTGTTATCGAAAAGTTCAGAAAATTTCCTTCAAAAATCACCCGCGACCCGTCCGATTATCTTTACGGGGGGCGAAATAAAAGGGGGTGGCCACCCTGTATGTACAAATGTAAAAGCCCCAACGGGCATACTCGGCATAAATATATATATATACAGGGTGGTCCACGCAACGTGTGCACCTCTTTCACGGTCGAAATATGCGTTGCACGAAAAAATGTTGTATACAAAAGTTACATGGTTTATGAGGCTTCATCATGTGGTGCATTTATTTTTATTCTAGGTGGAGGCGCTTCGGAGATTTCAAGGTCAACTTTGTTTTTTTAAAGGGAATGCTATATTTTTTATAGCGTAAGATGATAGAGTATCGAATTTTGAGTAAAAAAGTATAGACCCTTATTAGCCCTAAAATTAATAGTTAACGAGTATTTTCACTTTATTACTTTGAGTACATTCAGTGACTCGTGGCTTATCACAATTAACGTAAGTGTTCAAATTGATGTCCATTGGCATCAATACAGTGACGAAATCTATTAACTAATGAAGAAACTGCATTCTGAATTATGTCCGGACTAAGTGTCATGCATTCTAAACAAATACGATGTTTCATATCCTCCGGAGTTGTTGGTATTTCACGATACACTCTGTCTTTTAATGTGCCCCACAGAAAAAAGTCTAGAGGAGTAAGATCTGGTGAGCGTGGAGGCCACATGAATTGTCCACCACGACCAATCCATCGATTGGGAAAATTTCTATCCAGTAGTTCCCTCACAATACGTGCGTAATGTGCTGGACAACCATCATGCTGATACCACATACGTGCACGGATATTCAACGGCACGTCCTCTAGTACATACATCTTTCGGCATACATAGCTTTAGCTCTTACTGCATTTCTATGACACTCTCCGTACACTAAAAGCATATCAACTTTGTCACTATTACAAAAATTCATTTTCACTTTTATCTTTCTGATAATCACGCACGATCACTGAAGGAAACTTTAATACTGGATTACAAATATTGAGAGGATTGCGAATCATGATAAGAGCGTGTGATGTGGTGAATGTGTTCATATTGATAAACACTGTCATGTAAAAAATGCTATCCTTCAGATATTTGTAGTAGATTTGAATCTCCAACTTGATATTACGCAATAGAAATTTTAAAGTAATAAAGTGAAAATACTCGTTAACTATTAATTTTAGGGCTAATAAGGGTCTATACTTTTTTACTCAAAATTCGATACTCTATCATCTTACGCTATAAAAAATATAGCATTCCCTTTAAAAAAACAAAGTTGACCTTGAAATCTCCGAAGCGCCTCCACCTAGAATAAAAATAAATGCACCACATGATGAAGCCTCATAAACCATGTAACTTTTGTATACAACATTTTTTCGTGCAACGCATATTTTGACCGTGAAAGAGGTGCACACGTTGCGTGGACCACCCTGTATATATTACACGTTTGATAAAAATCAATAATATCCTTAAATTTAATTGAACTGCTAAACGGTTTCCGTTAGATTATATTTATATTAATGTATCAAAAAACTGTGTCAAAGTCAAACGAGCAATGAAACTATTCAAGTAATTAAATAACGAATTTAATATGGGAAATAATCTGTCATACCGATACATTCCGCGCAATAATTTTTCGACGTGTTGGGTCACGGAATGTTCTGCGTTTAGCACAAGAACGCACAGCAGTTGTGCTGAACGAACCCTTATATCGGCCAGCCAATCGCCAAGCTCTCGAGTTATTCCAGCCACGAGTTTGCAAAGATTTTGTTGTACTATAACGCGACATCCGAGATTTGGTCTCTCCACTGAAAAAAGGCATATTTTACGTATGCAAAAAAAAAATGGGCAATTGACTGTTATTTGCTTGATTAAATGCAATTAGAGAATCGTTGTTGAATAATATTCAATAAACGCTTTTGGTTAAAACCATTCGGTGGATAATGGGTCGGATCTTCAATCAAAAAATCCAGCTTGATTTTCAGTTTTTCGTCGCTTTCGTTTTCCTTCATGTAGACCTCGCCGACTTGTCGCCAAAGCTCACCGGCGCGATTTCTTATGTGCTCGATCTCGTCGTGAAGACCAGTCACAAGGAGTGGCAATAATTTGTGCCACCAACTGTAACGATCGCGAAGTTGCAAAAGCCAAAGGCCCGCTACCTCGACAATGGCTGAAAAGATGGAATCAATTCATTATTCAGTATATTTTTAACTAACTAACGACGAACATTCGTTGAAATGTGAAATCGCTGCTGTTCCGGAAAAAAATATGTCCAACTTGCTCGATAATTGTGCAATTTGGAAAAATAGCGGCCACCTTTCTATACGATATTTCCTAGTTATTGCAAAGTATTTGCACAGTAGCCAATACAATGATGAATGAATTAATACGAATGTTCGTTGTCATACTCACCGAGTCTAACTGCTCCGCTTTGATCGAAAAGTCTCTCGGCCATTGGCGTTGAAACTTCTTCCATAGATTTACCGTTTCCATACAGTATAATTTGGCCAACAGCTCGTACACTTGCGACCCTAACTTTCCAATGCTGATGCGTGAAATTGCTCAATGTTGGTTTCACGAGCGTCCCAGACCGCGAATAAAATTGTTCAGGAATTGATTTTGCCAAATCCTCTATGCACAGACAAGTCTCGCGTTTTATTTTCGGATAATTATCCGTGACTGTACGTGCGAATATAGCGACAAGATCTTGGTAATAAACGCTCAAACATTTTTTATATTTGTGAATAATGAGACGCAACAACGTGACGCAGTTCAATCGCACTTCCTCGCTCGTTTCCAACAATTCTTGCGCGCTCAAACGACGTGACATTATTGTCATCAAATGAATAATGTTTTTCTCATTAACGGGTAAGACGGTCAGACATTTTTTCCATATTTCGATCGAACAATTCCGACAGAATTCCGTATCGTCGGTCAAACTTCGCGTCACGTGCTTGCTCACAATCTCCCAAAGATCGAAATATGCCTCTACGGTTAATTCACCGTCGAAAACACGAGAGTTCAATTCTTCCAATGCTTTTTTTCTACGTCCTTTCTCCTCCGATTGCAGAGAAACACAAATTCGACTCAACTGCAAATCATTTATCTTCGACATTTCGTTTTTTCTTCAAATACTCGTCACCACTTTGGCACGATTTCGGATGGGCTTGAATAACAGAATTATTGACAGGTTGCTTGGTTTCACGATGTCATGACGACGGGAAATTAAATCGACATCATTTTCGATATTCATATAAATGCTGATTTATTGTTTTTATTAATTGATTTTTTTCAGCATATACTTTTCAATTATCAGCTAAAGCGGGGAGAAAAATAAATATTAAAATTTTTTCATATTTTCGCTATTTTACACGGCGTCCCAACTGTCCAAACACTCGAGCACGTTAATTGAAAAAAATGTTTTTTGCCTGACATTAATTAAACGCTGCTGGACATAAATTAAATCGATAAATTCAAATGACGACTTTCCGCGACAGTAACTCGATGATTTTCGATGAATATCGCGAAATAAAAAAGATAGACATTGATTTAATTTAATGAAATCTACATGCATACTAATGAATTGAATTTATTGATCTCTCCTCTGGACTACATTTGCGACGAAGAACTAATTTAATTGTCACGAGAAACGCTACGGATACACTTACTGGTAAATCCATCTCTTTTGGTACTTTGTTGTGTAAACACCGGTACACGCTAGGCATCACCTTTTCGTTTTTATTATGCAGCTCATTATGCTACTTTCGTAATGCGGATGCGATTATTTTTCAATTTTTACGTGATTTCACCATTTTTGAATCCAACACCTTATTGGAAGGATACCTCAACACGGTGATTCTCGCTTCATTGTGTGATGTTTGTAATACGGGCTCTTGTATCGTTCGGAGCTCGGTGAATAATTGAACGTTGGATTATTATTTTCAGTGCTGTTTTCGATCCAATGTACTGATAAACGAAATTGTTAAACCGCCCCATTTTCGTGACAAGGATAGAAAAATAAATTGTGAGATCGAAGGGTGCTTTTGTTTCTTTTTTCCGGGTAAATAATGAAAAACGACGGTCTGCGTGAGAAAGTCGGAAATTTCACATTTCAGCGCGTTTTTCCTCTTTTGTATGGAAATAAAAATACAACGTGCTGTCGTAATACGAGTTCGGACGAATGGAAAAAAGAAAGATGTCTATGAAATTCCTGGGAGCCTCCGGTAGCGGCAAGTTGCTTAATATCTTCTTGATTCATTCGTAATTATTCAAAAAGAAGTACCAAGTACGAAGAAGTATATATAAAAATATAATAGAAAAATCGCGGAATATTACGTTTTTGTGTTCAGGAGTAGTGACGCGCAAGAAACATGCGTATAAAACTGTCGCTGTGTCAATACACAGCGACTCTTTTTTAAGCGACGAGTTTGGAGAAACAGTATCATCCCGGTGGTGAGCAATGAACAGCATCGATGCATGCGAGTCATTGAGCTCACCTCGATGCCGGCTACAATCTTATCGGAAAAAACACACACGCTTCCCCTGTTTGAAACAAGTATTGAGGCAATGTGTTACATCCGTAAATCGAAGCTCGGAAAAATTCTCCGACAAAATCTGTACATCGGATCGCTTTGAAATTTGTTGTGAGTACTTGGTGATATGGCCCGGAGGGACTGACGATTTTAGAATTTCGACATTTTGAACATTTTTTCACCCTACAAACAAATTTTTTTGCCAAATTTCGAAATTGCGAAATCGTCAGTCCCTCCCCCCCGTGTTGCGTCACTAAATACTCTGAAAAAATGTCAAATCGATCCGATTTGTAGATTTTGCCTGAGAATTTTTCGAAATTTCGACGGGGGAGGGGGTATCCTCCATGGCCTTAATGATATCGATAGCATTGTACAAAGTGAATTTGAAAAAATAATCACCCGTCGTTTTATTTTATACGCATATTTCTTTAGCGGCGTCACTGCCGAACAAAATATTTCAGAGCCTCTCGTTCGAGCGGACCTCTCTGCATATGAACGCGTGTATGTATATGCAAATGGATGGGTGTGTATGTGTATATGGTCCCTCAAATGGAACGATTACGTAAAAGTAGATCTAAAATTCGTCTTGATTCATATAACAATTTCTAGTGTTGTTGATTTTTCTTTGCTTGCATTGTTCGAGTTGTCGCTATTTTCCTTTCGTAACTTGATTTGTTCCGGCAATGTTTCTTTTTTTACATTCATCTTTTCCCCATTTGTATCGGTCATCTCCGACCGTATTATCATGTTCCGTTCAATTTATCTCGGAAATATTCGTTTTTCATCACACCTCTTTATGTGTATTTTACGGTTTAACCGTTGCACTCTTTCGGATTATCGACGTTTAATCCTCAGTCGTGACGTTTTTGAATAGATACGACATGGATTCCTTGTTGTGAATTCGTCGTATCGCTTCGGCAAGCAGAACGCTTATGTCGACCGTTTTTATTTTCGGACATTGGCTCTTCTGCAGCTCGTGAGGAATCGTGTTTGTCACGACAACCTGACGAAAAAACTTATCAGGCTCTTCGAACAACGATGTTGTTTATTCGAAATACTTTTCGTCCAATCAAATCGAAGCAGCGATGCTGAATATTATTATTTTAAAAAAATGAAGACAAAACGCAAATACACATTTTTCACCATGTACCAAGAGAAATGTGCTATTTATGGGCTTTTAATAATAGAATGAAATTTGTTAATATAAACAATACCTCATCGATCGGAGATTCTTCGATCAATCTAGGAGCGTCCGAGCTCAACAATCCGTGAGTCGCAAGGACGTAAATTTTAATAGCTCCTTGCTCCTTCAATACTTCAGCGGCAGCAACGAAACTCTGTACGTCATCAACCATGTCATCCTAAAACAGATCATCCTTCGATGATGGAAAATCTCTTCAATGTGCGTGCATTACGAGTTCAAGATGAAAAATAGAGAAAACAAAAGACGAAATGGTACAGAGGAGTCCAAGGAATTTCTCAGTTTTCTCATTTTTTGAAAATAACAAAAGGAATTGATTTGATTGATTTGATTTTCTTATTCTCCCGACATATCCTTACCACCATTATAGCGATATGCCCGCTGACGTCACCGACTACGTTTATCGGGGGTTTTTCTTTGGCCGGATGTACGGGAACACCGACACCGACCTCCATCGTTCTCGACGACATGAGCACCGCGGGGGGCGAATAACGACCGTCGTTCACATCAGATTCCGACTCTCTTTGCTCGCCGTGTATCACCGCGATGCCCACTCGGAGACGTTCCGCGTAGCTGGTCGCTTTTTTTGCACTCCCTGGATTTTTTGCGACAATAACTGAATTCTTATAGTCGGGAATCTACGACAGAATGAGAAAGGGGAAAACCTCTGTACATCAAAAATCAAATTTAGTTTCAACACATTAGTTTGAATTAGACTTTGATTTAATTAATCGAATAATGATTGACGAAACGAGAGAAAAACTTTCAATGGAAGATTAAATGTTCGATCGTCAATGTT
Source organism: Heteropelma amictum (assembly GCA_959613375.1). NCBI lineage: Eukaryota > Metazoa > Arthropoda > Insecta > Hymenoptera > Ichneumonidae > Heteropelma > Heteropelma amictum. Next base: position 1,120,682 of record OY390728.1, on the reverse strand, counting down.
TGTCGAGAAAAAAAAAACTTGACCGTTAATGCGACGTGAGAATCGTACAAGGTTCATTTGTAGTGGAAAACATAGGGGATACTCACGCTGTCCTGAATATACTGTAATAAAAAAGGACTCGCTCGAAGATTGTCTACCGGACAATCGAAAAATCCCTGAATTTCTTTTTGATGAAGATCCATCGTGATGATATGAGTCAAACCGCTCGTACACATCATTTTAGCGAGAAGCTTAGAGACAATGCAGCCACGCTTGCGCATTTTGCATTGTTTAGAATATGGCAAGTACGGAATAACCCCGATAATATTTTTTGCTGATGACGTTTTGCAGGCGTAAGACATTATTAATAATTCCATTATATTATTGTTGACATCTTTTGTTCCAGTCTGTATTATGTAGAGATCTTTTCCCCTCACCGAATCTCCAATTTCCACCATAGTCTCGCGATTACTCTTATGATAAACGGTGCATCCACCGTTCTTTACACCAAGCCGGCTTTTGCATGAAAGCGAAAAACACACATGTTGAGTCTGTTCTCAAAGAGATTATTCGCCATTATTCACAAAGTTGTATTTTTAAAATCGTGACAAATTCTGCAAATTCCGCTGAAAAATGTGATTCTACGGTTATGAAAATGGGATATGAACATTCTCTAAACGGCACCTTATTTCATTACAAAGAGCCAGAGTATCGTCGCAAAATTCTATTGTAACATTTTTAATAATTGTAACAACAAGTTTATCGTCCATCGCTTTGTTTGTTCAACGTTTTATTCACGAATATTTATATTTTCCATTTTCGAAAAAATTCCTTTCGCATTTTCCCGGAATGCCTCGTGCAATGAACGATGTTCCCAGCTTTTAGAATCTTACCGCTTCCGAATTCAGCGAAAAATAAGAAACTCGTCGAGCGCGAGGACGGGACAAAATATTAGTTTGTCGTTATATGTTCTGAATTTTGGCATAGTTTATAGTTGAATCTTTTGTTTCAGCCGTAAACCTTGGCGGTTGTAGACAAGACAAGAGTCCGTGAATTTGGTAGTCGGCGGATACCAGCGATGTTTTCTTCCTCGAGTCGAAATATGTATGAGAGAATCCAAAGCTCCGAGCGTTACCGATCGAAATTGTTCGATGAATAATCAATTGACGGTAACAAAGAAAATCTTGAGCTTACGACAAGGGCGGCTCTGCTTACAATTTACGACTGACGATCCGCAGAAACGTATTTAACATTGATAAGAATAATAATTTCAATAATAATAACAAAATTCGGGGAAAATTTTGTCTAATTTTCTCACGAAATAAAATTTCTATTTCCCACTTGCCTTATCGTTACTTGGAAACATAGACATCCGATTAAGGAATATCTCTTTTCCATGGTAATAATATTTTTGAAAATACTTTATGCTACGATAAATCCCTACTTGCATGTTAGTACTCTATCTCGTTACAGTTAATTGCTAAACAATTTCAATGATATTCGAGAGAGAAGTAGCTTGTGTCTTGAGAAAGTACACAGCCCACCTTATTTTATAATATTTTTTGAAATATTTTTTCTTTGTCGCTGCTTTTGGCTCGGTTTTTGAAATTAATTTAATTCACATCTCTAACAATCCTGTCCCTTCTTTTGAATGATTAACGCTAGGTTTACCAGGTTAAGAATCTCTTGAAGCAAAAGGCTCGGGAAAAAAAAACGGTGTGTATTAATGCTTCAAAAGGAATGATTAATTTGCCATGCAAAACGGTTGAAATCGGTCGAGCGGTTTTTGAGATATCTCATTGGAAAGTTGGAATTCCATCAAATCGGCCGGTGCGGTAAACCTACTGTCGTCAAGTTGGATAGTCATTTTGGAGTATGTTCTCTTGCAATTATTTATCCTCGTGTAATTATTCTTTGTCTATGCAGCGCGAATGAAACTTCAGTACTTCAGTACTTCATAAAAACAATACCGGTCCGACGTGCGTGAAATCGTAGACAACGGATAGTTGTCTATAAAATGAACATTTGCCGAGTTGCAGTTACTTTTCCGACGGGAATAATCATTCATCGTTATTGTCACAAATCATTGTCATTCTTACTTGGCAATGAGATCGGCAAGCTCCGGATGAGAATTTCCAGCGACAATGACAATATCCGAAGAGCCTGGCTTATTTGCGTTCATGATTGGCTTTTTCTCTCAAAACGTCGAGTCTCTCACCAATATTGATACAAACTTGTGGGAAATGCCTGTAAATTTTTGTGAGGACGAACGACGAAAATTAAAAGATTGTGGATGCCTTTGAAAAAGGCGACCCGTTCTTTCGATGTGCCGCAATTTTTCTTCCTCTTATGCTTGATAATTCGATTACTTGAAATAACACTTAATTAGTTATAATCTAATATTTCATGTCCACGTATAACGAGTTTAGATTGTTTTCATCGGAAAACGGCTATGTCAAATATTCACTCACGCGGCAATTATATTTGTTTGACTTTTTTTCCAAGTTTACCACTTTGCCGATATAACGGCGAAATCACACGTGAAATGCCTCTCATTAATTTGTAAACACGTAATAACCAGCAAGAGGTCGAGTCTGGTCGAGTCTGGTCGAGTCTGGTCGAGTCCTTAGGGGAGGATTTGGCACGGTTTTTCTGGGGTGATTTTAGTCATCACCCCAGCTACCGCGAGCGCTACTGCAGCTATCTTGTAACGCTCCGAGCGGGAAAATGCGATATCACCGATAATTGAGGAATTCAAGTGGACTCGATTGGTAAAGAGCTAAAGCTCACCTCGGGAACTTTTCCACATGAAATTAATGAAACTCAGGAGGAATAAAGAAAATTGAACTGTTTTATTCTTTTGATATTATCAGTTTAACAAACGTGTGGTTGCTAGGATAGTCAGAGTTCATCTCTGCCTTCTTTCTCATTTCCAATATTACAAAGCCCAAAACTTTTTGGGAATCGTCCTGGTCGCGCAGACTCCGTGTGCTCACACGCACGCGCCCAATCACACACCTCGCACTCTCCCCACCCAAAGGGACTGACCCGTTGTGCATAGGCCTTTTCGTTCCCACCGAGACCCGCTATTGTTCTCAGCGGCTCTTATCATATGTACGAGTCGATGATCGACATTTCCAGTATACGAACAGTCGAGTTGAAATACTAAGAAAATTCGGCAATAAAAACTGTTTATACAGCCTGTCCCATAATGGTCGACCGACCTCTGAGGGGTGGGTAGATGGGGTGATTCTGGACCGAAAAGTCCTCTTCCATTTTTTCCTCCAACGCCCCTCTGATTAGATATTAATTAATTAAGTTCAGCCAATAGGACGCGTCGAATAAGCGGGCTACACGGCGAGTAGTGGTGTGCGTGCAAGCGTAGCAGCCTTGGAAGCGTGCGTGTAAAGCGCGAAGGACTTCGATAGTGTGGAACGTCGAACGTTGCCAAAAACATGAATAGAGCGAGGTAGTGTTAGTGAGGGCGCAACAATGTAAGGAGGAATGATAAAAACTGATTGCGTTTGCAATCAGTTTTCGAATTAATTGTTAAATGCAATGAAAAAAAATGTCGATGATTTTGAATCACGACTGGACGAAAATACAATTTTTGATTAATTTTTTGGAATTACGATTTACGAAGCTTCTCAAATCATTTAGTGCTGGTTTTGAAAAAAATATTTTTGGAAAAAATCTTTATTGCGTTTTAGAGAAAAATGTTGATTCTTCAATTTGTTTGAAAATCGAATGCTATTTCCGATTGAATATTTTAGCAATACAATGAAATTGAACTTTTCGAACTTTGCTCATTGCAATTAGAACAAAAATATTGCGATTACATTCAATAAAAAAATCAACATTTCAAATCGTTTAGATTTCAAGGAAAAAAGCATTAATAATACTGTTTAATAACAGTGGCAGGAAGTTTGAAAAAAAGTTGATGATGATTCGAGCGTCACGCGAGTATTGCTTGCGGACACTACTCGGATGGGTGACCGCTCGATTCCAGGGGGGGGGATTAATAAAAAAAGTCAATATTTAAAATCGTTCATGTTATTTTAAGAAAAAATTCATTGTTAACACTGTTTAATAACAGTGGCATGAAGTTAAAAAAAAAGTTGATGATGACTCGAGCGTCGCGCGAGCTTATCTTATTGCATGCGGATACTACTCGGATGGGTGACCGCTCGAAAATTAAAAAAAAAATTGTGAATTAAAAAATACAATTCTTCACCTTGTTCACGAGAAGTTATTGAAAAAAGTACTGATAAGTAAAAAAAAATTGTGGATTTCAGAAAGTACAGTAAACATTTTCAAATATTATTTGAATGCAATTGCAAAAAAATTGCGTCGAACGAATTTTATCTTGTATCTTTACAATTAATATTCGTTTAGAGTTGAGAGTAATTAAATTCCCGGCGTTAGCGATCGGGGATCGAGACCTAATAATTTTTTTATTTTTTTTGTTTTCACAGCATATAAGTGTCATTTAAACAGTGCTTATCAGTGCTTTTTTCAATAACTTCACGTGAACAACGTGAAGAATTGTATTTTTTAACTCACAATTTTTTTTTTATTTTCGAGCGGTCACCCATCCGAGTAGTGTCCGCATGCAATAAGATAAGCTCGCGCGACGCTCGAGTCATCATCAACTTTTTTAATAATTTGATACCACTGTTATTAAACAGTGAAAATAATGCATTTTTTCTGAAAATAATACAAGCGATTTGAACTATTAATTTTTTTCATTAATCCCCCGCCCCCTGGAATCGAGCGGTCACCCATCCGAGTAGTGTCCGCAAGCAATACTCGCGTGACGCTCGAGTCATCATCAACTTTTTTTCAAACTTCCTGCCACTGTTATTAAACAGTATTATTAATGCTTTTTTCCTTGAAATCTAAACCATTTGAAATGTTGATTTTTTTATTGAATGTAATCGCAATATTTTTGTTCTAATTGCAATGAGCAAAGTTCGAAAAGTTCAATTTCATTGTATTGCTAAAATATTCAATCGGAAATAGCATTTGATTTTCAAACAAATTGAAGAATCAACATTTTTCTCTAAAATGCAATAAAGATTTTTTCCAAAAATATTTTTTTCAAAACCAGAACTAAATGATTTGAGAAGCTTCGTAAATCGTAATTCCAAAAAATTAATCAAAAATTGTATTTTCGTCCAGTTGTGATTCAAAATCATCGACATTTTTTTTCATCGCATTTAACAATTAATTCGAAAACTGATTGCAAACGCAATCAGTTTTTATCGTTCCTCCTTATATTGTTGCGCCCTCACTAACACTACCTCGCTCTATTCATGTTTTTGGCAACGTTCGACGTTCCACACTATCGAAGTCCTTCGCGCTTTACACGCACGCTTCCAAGGCTGCTACGCTTGCACGCACACCACTACTCGCCGTGTAGCCCGCTTATCCGACGCGTCCTATTGGCTGAACTTAATTAATTAATATCTAATCAGAGGGGCGTCGGAGGAAAAAATGGAAGAGGACTTTTCGGTCCAGAATCACCCCATCTACCCACCCCTCAGAGGTCGGTCGACCATTATGGGACAGGCTGTATACGTGAAACTTCTATTCACTGCATATAAAATTGTATATGACTGTATATGAATACTTTTATTTTCTTTTGGAATATAACTGTATATAGGGTGAGGCAACAACTTTCATCAGTAGAAATATTTCCTCAAATATCGGACTTGGAAAAAAACTTTTGAAAGAAAAGTTGCATAGTTCGCAGGGGGTCATAGAATGGTTGCTACGAGCTTTATCCGTGCGGCGGCGCTTTGAACATTTCAAGGTCATCTTTTTTTTCAAATGGGACCATCATGTTTTTTTCTTCAGAATTCCATTAAAGAACCCAAAAAAGGTTCACACACCAATTTTCAGGAAAATCCATTCCGAAGAATATCCTGAAATGTCGGACTTGAAAAAAAAACTTTTGGAACAAAAATTGCATAGTTTTTAGGGGGTCATCGAATGGTGGCTAAGAGCGCCTCCGTGTGGAGGCGCTTTGAAGATTTCAAGGTCACCTCTATCACCTCAAAAATTTACGTTGTACGTTAGACAGACATACAGATTTAACTATGCACAACAAATATAAAATCCTGTAAATGATAATAATATACAATCGTAAATTATTAATAATAATTACTATTAATAATATACGATTGTTTATAATTATATATAAAGTATGTTGTATATAAAGTTGTATATTAATTGGTCGTATACCAGGTATGTCGGTAATTGCTTTCCGGTTTTCGTAACAGATGTCACTAGCTATAAGTATAAAATGTTATGACTTGATACATATGTTATTTTATTCTATGAACATTAACTTTGAAACTACACGAGTTACGTTCCGCCAAAACAACAGCGTTATAGCATTACTTTTCTTGTTCCATCAAAAGAAAAAAGACGCTGAAAGTCATCGTTTGCTGGTAGAAACAGTTAAGACTGATAGCTACCGACGACAAATGATCAATTAGAACTGTGCATTGACCGAAAAACGTCCACAATACGCTCAGAGACATGACAAGGTCTCATACAGCAAAATCAGTCAAAGAAGTGTTGAAATCACTTGGATGGGAAATTTTATCGCATCCGCCGTACTCTCCAGACCTGGCTCCATCCGACTACCACCTCTTTGCATCGATGGGGCCCGCGCTTCCAGAGCAGCACTTCGCCGATTTCAAAGAAGTTGAAAAATGGCTCGATGAATGGTTTAGCTCGAAGGAGAAACTGTTCCTTTGGAATGGCATTCATAAATTGCCCAAGAGATGGGCAAAATGCATAGAATCAAATTTGAACTATCTATTATAAGTAATGAGCTTTCTTTAGCGAAAAAAAACCGGAAAAGAATTACCGACACATCTGGTACATGCAATTGTATACAAATATTGACCCGATAGAATTTTGCATATTCATATACTATCGTATATAACTGCATATCAGTATATACAATCGTATGAGTTTATATCGAACTATATAAAATTATATCGGGCCAATTTTTGTATATAATTGTATATGATCAATTAATATACAATTTTATATGTTTATATATATTCATTTTTACTCGGGAACCCACACGTTACCACCTCGATTTTCTTGAACTTTCCTTATTTATTCACTTTTGAACTTATTCCGGTAAGGTTTTTTGCACTTTTAAGTTACTAAATGGATGAAAGAACATAACAATACAGTCTAATTGGCATGATTGTTTATAATATAGGATTTATAAACAGACAAACTGAAAAAAATGACATTTTTCTAGAAAGAATTCATTATTGAAGAATCTATCGAAGGAAATAACTTGAAATTCTGTAAACAGGGGTTTTTGGGGGCGCTGAGTAGATTTTTAAAATGCAAGATGGCGGATCCAATATGGCCGCCGCCAAAACGTAATTTTACGAGAATATTGATGAAAATCTTTATTTCGGGGTTTTTGGGGTCGCTGCTAACATATCCATGTTTTTGGAGAATATTGATGACAATTTTTGAATAAAAATTTCGTTTTGGCATCGGTCATATTGGATCCGCCATCTTGAATTTCGAAGATCTAACTTCGGATTCGTAACAAGCGACCCCTAAAACTCCCGAGTAAAAATTTTCATCAATATTCTCGTAGAATTCCGTTTTGGCGTCGGCCATATTGGATCCGCCATCTTGAATTTCGAAAATCTGACTCCAGATTTGTAATCAGCGACCCCAAAAACCCCCGAGTGAGAATTTTCATGATTTTCACCCTTACACGTGTTACGTCCCGGGAGAGGGATCGAGTACGAGTCTTGTGACCACCGGATTTGGAGCGCGAAGATTTGAATATCTTTCGCCGGAGAGTCTGTTGGTTGGTCCGCGACTCGCGAAATACAAATTTATTATCAATGTGGGTTTTTATACCCGATACTCTTCGAAGATGTTTCGGAAGTTCTGGATCGGAGAAATCTTTGAGTGATTTCCCGAATAAAATATTAGCCTATTTAACAAATTAACAGAGTTTTATTTAATATTTTAATCACTATTATTTTACAAGTTCGGTACAATTTATTATTTATCGATAATAATTCGGATTATCGCGGATTGAGAGATCCCAGTCTCGTCAATCGAGTTTTAATAATTCGGTCGAAGTCCGGATAATTTCTAAGTTAATTTTTGTCTGCATTTTAACGGACGTTACGACGACGTGAACAGAGTCAAACTTTTTATCGAAGTGTGAGTCTTGAATAGAATTGAACAGAGTTTATATAGTAAGTTTTGATCGAGATAGTGGGAGATGATTCGCGTCTCCCACGGATTAACAAAAACGTATCCATACGCTATAAGATGTAGGTCAGATTTGGTATGGGAGGAGATCTCCCTATTTTTAAATGTTACAAAGTTGTTATTTAAAGTTTGTACATAGAGGTTTCGTTTACAGAGTTTTTTATAACAGTGGTGCATAGACGTACGCATTGCGTCTAGCAGTCGTTACCCCATTTTTGGCTTCCGGGTGTTTGCTTTTTGAGTTCGAGCATTCGTTACTTTGGGTAGGGGTTATCGTAGTTAAAAAATAAAAGGCAGTACGTTATAAAGTTTATGTCGTACCGCGTGCGTGTATCGAAAGATAATTAGAAAAGGAGGAAAAGATGTTTGCTGTGGGAAAACACTTGAAGAGTTTTTCCCGTGCCCTGTTTTAACTTTTACGACTTTTCGAGGAAGTGTCCACTGTCAATCTCAGAGGAGGTTTGTTACTAAATTAATAAAAGAATTTGTATGCAGTGGCTTTTATGTTAAGAAGAGTCTAATAGTAAAAAGTAGGACGTTACACGTGCCGTGAGTTTTTGAACGAGGGATATTTTACGACTGTCACAAATTTGGGTGCACTTAGTGACTACATATACTTCGCCGAAAAACGATACCAATAGACGCGTGCCCTGCAAGTACCTACTGTTGGTATTGCGTGTTTTTTAATGGGGGCTAAAAAAAAGAGTTCGAGTGTGAGAGCTGCGACGTAACACACGATCATTTGAAAAATGTATGTATGTAAGGGGGTGTAATATATATATCATTGATCGATTAATTAATTGCAAAACAACGACCAAAAGACTCTAAAATTGAATAGTTAGAGACCCACAATTCTTGCAGCTTCGATTTGTGTGCGTAGAATAATGGTTCGCTCGAAAATAATTATTTTTCTATCGAGGAGTAATTGGCGCTAGTATAACACCCTGCTCGTACGGTATAGATGGAACTTTGGGTCAATTGAAATTAGTCGATTTTTTAAATGAAATAAGACACGACAAACGAAGGGACAAGCATATTCGTGATTAACAAACGATTTCGTACTTATTGACCTCTTGTAGAATATGATTCGATGAAAATTGAAAATTTTGCGGTCAAGTTAACGATCACTTTTTTTATTTATTTTTTATTAAACGGCTGAACCGACAAACGTTTTAATCATCCAACAAACACCAACAAACGACCAAGGAATGCCGTCGAAACTCGAATAAACGGAATTCCATAAATCCGAAAAAAATTCTGAAAATATATTGATTTTAACATTCCCCTGGTAGAAATTTTTTTTCGAAAACTCCCATTTTCCCCCAAAATTTTTCCGATTTTTTCAGTGAATTGAGACCTTTCGGAGAAATCCGGAAAAAACATTTCCACATTAAACCGAAATTTTTCAAATTTCTCCGCATTTCCGTAAACTGTCCCTATTTTTTTCCGAATTTCTTTAATTTTTTTATTCAAAAATGCGGAAATCCTTTGTTTACCATTAGTCCTCGTCATTTTGCCTGCACAAATAGAAGTCAGTGCAATAATACTTGTTCAAACCAAAGACATACTTTGCTTTTGATCGAAAATAAGGAAAAAGTGGGAATCTCTTCCGACAAATTCATTTTTTGCGTTTTAATTACTTCTCCGAAATTTTCCCAAGGCATTTTAGAAGACTAGGAAATAATGGGAAATTCTCGTAAATAAAATGAGAAAATCAGAAAAATGCGGGAAAACGAAGGATATTGGGGAAACTCGGCATATTTTAAGATTAATATTACTCATTTTTTTCCCGATTTTCTCCAAATTGGGGAAAAACGGAGAAAATATGAGAAATTCGGGAAAAAAATGTTACCAGGGTTCGGTAAAAACCTTTTGTAGACTTTCGGTGCAATCCATAAATATACAGGGTGACATGTTAAGGGTGGCGGACTACTTGACGGACTTTTGGAAAAATCTTTATTATTTTGCCGACTTAGTTTCGGAGATATAATATAATGCGTATTTAATAATAATATAAGAATAATAATCACAATAAATTGTGTCCGTTCATAATCATAATAGAAAAGTCCGTTATACATACAGGGTGACATGTTAAGGGTGGCAACCCCCTTTTATTTCGCCCCCCGTAAAGATAATCGGACAGGTCACGGATGATTTTTGAAGGAAATTTTCTGAACTTTTCGATAAAAAATACAGCGTTCATCGGAAAATAATATATTTTGCAGCACAAAAGTGACTGCTACGAAAATAATGTAAAAACATATTTTTTTTCTGATAGGAATAAAGTAGACTTTATTCCGAATACGGGACACACGCGAACATTTTTTTTTGAGTATTGCATCATTCAGAAAAGTTATATCAAAAATGCGCGCTATCGAATAAATTTGAATTTGACTGAACGAAACAACGGAATTGAACGAGCGGTACGAGAGTGATTTACTGCGTCGTCTGCTCGTTGACGGCATATTTTTCAATAACCTGACATTTCTTAAATAACCTTTTTGGCATTTCACACTGACAGATACAAAATTAACATTGGGAGAGTGAACTTGAGCGCAAAAGACAAACCGAGTTTGAGACAAAACACTACAGCCCTGTTCCTTCGATTCCATCGTTGCGTTCAGATAAGTTTAAATTGGTATTATAACACCCAATTTTGACATAACTTTTCTTAATGATGCGATACTCAAAAAAAAATTTTCGCGTGTGTCCCGTATTCGGAATAAAGTCTACTTTATTCCTATCAGAAAAAAATATGTTTTCACATTATTTTCGTAGTGGTCACTTTCGTACTGCAAAACTTATCATTTTCCGATGAACGCCGTATTTTCTATCGGAAAGTTCAGAAAATTTCCTTCAAAAATCACCTGCAACCCATCCGATTATCTTTACGGGGGGCGAAATAAAAGAGGGTGGCCACCCTTAACATGTCACCCTGTATGTATAACGGACTTTTCTATTATGATTATTAACGGACACAATTTATTGTGATTATTATTCTTATATTATTATTAAATACGCATTATATTATATCTCCGAAACTAAGTCGGCAAAATAATAAAGATTTTTCCAAAAGTCCGTCAAGTATTAAATTATCGTTAAGAGATGGCATGGAAAATCTTAAAAACATGTGCAAAATTGTTCTTGCAAATTGCACAGAAGCCTACAAAAGGTTTTTACCGACATGTTAACAACAATTTATTTTCAGAATTTACTTCGGTTCTTTGGAATTCCGTTTATTTGAGTTTCGACGGCATTATATAAAAAAATTAATTCCGTAAAACAATTCGACCGTTCGTTTTGTGAATCGCTTACGGAACTTCCGCGTACGATAAGTATGATTAATAATTTGCTATTCATCATATATTTTGCAAAAGTTAAAAACATAAGTTATTCTAACACCAGAGTAAAATCGGAAAAAAATTAATGTGTATTTGGGATACCCAGGAACGAATTAATTTTAAATTTTAAGAAAATGAACTTTTTGGTAATTTCCTCTCTGAATCATTAATTATTATGGTACTATATATTTTTCTTAGGGTTATTCGATTATGAGCGAGGGAGCTTAGCTTTGAACGCGATGAACATATCCAGTCGGTCGATAACATTGTAATGTGTTACGTGCGGTCTTTGCTTTAAGGTAATGATAAGGTAGAAAGCTACGCAGTCTGTGGAACGCGCTCGCAGCGAAATCTTACCGACAGTGTACACACATCGAACAAGGTTGGCACGCTTGAGGCTTGACACTCAAGGCAGTTCAGACGGAGACAAGTTGATACAACGGGAGCTTGACACACAAGGCAGCTTGACTTGGTCTAGCGGAAATATTTTTTATATCAATTTTTAATCAAAATAAAGATTGGATAAACATTTTCAATGAGCGTACAAACGATGTACAAATGATCCGTAAAAAAAAAATTCACCTTTTCGAATTTGGAGGGGCCAACTTTGGGACCATTTTTTAGCATTTGTTTTTCAAAAATAGTAAAAATGTACAATTAAAATCAAATTAAATAATCAATTAATTAAAATAAAAAATTAGCATCAATTTGGATCAAATCATGGGGCCAACTTTACGGAGGTCAAGCTGCCTCTGGCCCAGCTTGCCTCTCTCTGAACTGCCTTGCGTGTCAAATTTGCCAAATTTGAAATTAATGTGTTCCTGCGTCCAAATGCGCACGAATTTTTTCCGAATTCACTCTGGAGTTAGAACTTCTTTTCTTACCTTTTGCAAAATGTATGATGAATAGTAAATTATGAATCACTTATCGTACGCGGAAGTTCCTCATTAAGCACAAAGGCATTGCAATTCACAAGACGAACGGTCGAATTGTTTTACGGAACGAATTTGTTTATATAATGCTACCGAAACTCAAATAAACGGAGTTCCATCCCTGATGGAAATGGTATATTATAATTTAACAAAAATCTTTGAATGATTAACAAAAATGATAAGAAATGACGGAGTACTCAAAAATCGTCAGAGAATCGCAAACTGTGGCTTAAAATATGATAAATTATTTTAAAACCATGCCATAACAAGTTATAACAGAAAATGTGACATCATTCCAAACCAATGAAAATTCATTTCATTCCAATTCGGCAATAATTTGACATGTTTCCTCAGAATCAGATATACAGGGTGACATGTTAAGGGTCCCTAGCGTGTTCTGTGAGCCAAAATTTGATTGGTAATTCTAAACTGGTAAAGTCGAAAAATTCGTCTCAAATATTGACTAGTAACCAATTTTTCCAGAATCGAACGGAAGCGATTTTGGTCGGACTGGTAAGTTACTACCATTCATATTTTGGATGGTTATGGTTTTCGTAGCTCCGCTCATTTATCGCTACCAGTTTTATTTTGGATGGTTACTCGGTTCTCGATCTTTGTTGAAGATACGGTGTGATTCTCCATGAATGCTGCGCTTTATCAGCTGTCCAAACTGTATTTCTTAACGATATTCTCAGATTTTTCAAGTTCCAAACGCTTTACCGAAGGCTTACAACAATTACTGTAACTGTCGATACAATACTTCGTAATGTTGTTATGACACAATTCCATCAAGCAAGATTACATTCCCTAGCGGGTTGTGCGATTTTGCAAACTGGTAAAGTCGAAAAAATCGGCTCTAATTTTGATTGGTAGCGATTTTTCATCTAAAGTCGCGTGATTCAAGAATATATTGGTTGATCCTACTTACCAGTTATAATTTGGATGGTTATTCGGTTTTTGCGGCCCCGCCCAATTCTAGCTACCAGTTTTATTTTCTCATTGCAAATGTAATCTTGCTTGATGGAATTGTGTCA